>JAKKZJ010000002.1:55469-87449 GCA_033441845.1 Pangasius mekongensis | reverse complement strand
CTGTAGAGTTCAGGAGGAGTTTAAACACCACGCTGTAGAGTTCAGGAGGAGTTTAAACACTGTACTGTAGAGTTCAGGAGGAGTTTAAACACCACGCTGTAGAGTTCAGGAGGAGTTTAAACATTTAAACACTGCTCTGGTCAGAGAAAAGCCTGGTGTGAAAATGTTGCTGCAGAAACTAAAACAAACACAAAACAGAAGACCGCCACTGCAGTGAGTGTGGGCTTCAGTAAATTACAGCTCTTCACGCTGAAATATGTGTGTGTGTGAGTGTGAGAGTGAGTGAGTGTGTGTGTGTGTGTGTGTGTGTGTGAGTGAGTGTGAGAGTGAGTGTGTGTGTGTTTATTACAGAATTATACTTAACAGTATTACTCTAGGGGCATCTGCTGGTGACACTGAGTACTTGATCATGTGTGTTTCCAAGTGTGTGTGTCAGGAGGAGGGTGTATGTGTATGTTGGGAGGAGTGTGTGTGTGTGTGTGTGTGTGTGTGTGTGTGTTTCGGGAGAAGTGTGTGTGTTGGGAGGAGGGTGTGTGTGTGTGTGTGTGTTAAGAGGAGAGTGTTTGTGAGTGTGTGTGTGTCGGGAGGAGAGTGTGTGTGTGTATTAGGAGGAGAGTGTGTGTGAGTGTGTGTGTTAGGAGGAGAGTGTGTGTGAGTGTGCGTCGGGAGGAGAGTGTATGTGTGTGTCTGTCGGGAGGAGGGTGTGTGTGTGTGTGTTAAGAGGAGAGTGTGTGTGTGTGTGTGTGTGTCGGGAGGAGGGTGTGTGTGTGTGTGTGTGTGTGTGTGTGTTAAGAGGAGAGTGTGTGTGTGTGTGTGTGTGTGTGTGTGTTGGGAGGAGGGTGTGTGTGTGTGTGTGTGTGTGTGTGTGTGTGTGTGTGTGTTGGGAGGAGGGTGTGTGTGTGTGTGTGTGTGTGTGTGTGTGGAGGGACATGGTGCCCTCTGAGCCTCTCTACAGAGGAATGTGCAGTATTTCCTGTGAATATAAACACATGCGTAAACACTCACACACCTCCACATTTCCTCCTGTTTCATCTGTTTCTGTGTATGTGATGAGACTGTGGTTCTGTGTTCTCGCTGCTCATCATGGGTTCTGCTTGGTTCCGTCTGGGTTCATGTACAGTAGTGCTGGCCTTAAAAAGTCACACTGCTAAGTAAGGAGAGAGAAGCAAGAAAAGAAAGAAAAGAAATGATCTAGTGATGTGACACACACACACACACACACACACTCCTCCCGACATACACACACACACACACGCTCCTCCCGACATACACACACACACACACACTCCTCCCGACATACACACACACACACACACTCCTCCCGACATACACACACACACACGCACTCCTCCCGATACACACACACACACACACACACACACACACACATCCTCCTCCTGATATACACACACACGCACACACATATCCTCCTCCTGACACACACACACACACTCCTCCTTCTTAAAATCTTATAACCCAGATCTGAACTTTGAGTCATCTTTAACTTCTAAATTGTGTGTGTGTGTGTGTGTGTGTGTGTGTGTGTGTGTGTGTGAGATGTTCTACATTCCTTTGGTTGTCCCTGCAGTATTTAGCTGTTTTATCAACTGGATTTCCAAAAACTGTATACTGTCTCTATCTGTCTGTCTGTCTATCCCTCTATCTCCGTCTCAATCTATCTCTCTCTGTCTCTCTCTCTCTCTCTCTCTCTCACGCTCCCCCTCTCTCCTTATTTGGTAAAGCTGCAGCTCCTACAGGAACGTTAGAGAACTTTTCCCTCCTCTCTGCAGACCCCAACTTATCAGCCACGCTGTGTGTGTGTGTGTGTGTGTGTGTGTGTGTGTGTGTGTGTGTGTGAGTGTGTGTGTGTGTGTGCGTGAGTATGTGTGTGTGTGGAAGTAAACTGGTTAGTCATGATGCCATAATGTTTTTAAATGGACAGAAGACTTTGGTTGTGATATGAGAATAAGCCATGTACACGCACACACACGCACACACACGCACACACACGCACACACACACACACACACACGCACACACACCTGTCTGTTATCTCAATATCATAATATACTCAGGAGTTGATGCTTTTATGACGTTATTGTTATTCACTATACTAAGTAACTGACTGGATGTTAAAATATATCAATACCAATCATCTTTATATTAATTTCACTTATTTTTTGTAAATGTTGTGTTGGTGATGAAGGGATTTGTGTGTCTCTGTGAAGCTCAGGACTGTGTCGCCTGGAGTTTAATGTTCTCAGTGGGGCTAGCTTGAGAGGTCAGATCATAAACACCTTCATGAAGTAGACTCTGTATTCCTGCCTGGATTAGAGTTACCAGGACTCGCCCCTGCAGCCCGGCCTGGGCGTGGTGTCCACAGCTGGCCCCACAGAGCCAGAAATGGAGACATGGATCCATCTTGTTCTCTCACCACCTGCGAGATGAAGGTTGGGGGTCAGGTGTGGTTCCAGTCGGACGGCAGGCGTGTGATGGACAGTAGGCACGAGACGATACACTAAAGCATCGATACGAGACGTATTCCTGATACAGGCTTCATATCAAGAGATGATAATGACACAAATAAAATATTATATTTTAATACATTTATTTTGTAATGATAAATTATTTAGCATTTGTTTTGTAATTATAACTATATTGATATTGCTGTGGTTCAGACCAGGATTTATAATATAAGGTGTAATTTTCCCGTTTCCCCTAAAAAATTAGTGTCATCGCCGCCGTGTCATCGCTGCTCCTACTGCTGTTTGACATCCACCTGAAACAATCATGATTTTATTTGTATATTTTCTCATCCTTCCAAAATTAATTTCTGGTTACTCCACTGGCAGCACAACACACAATGTGCTTCTGAATTGTTTTAGACGTGAGTGTGACTTATATCAAGCGTAGCACGCAAGCCACAGATGGCTCCTCTATGGATCTGCTGTGAATTCTGGGTAGTGTGAAATTGTTGAGCGGTAGGGCACAACGGGCCGTACTCAGTACCTCCAGTACTATTTTTTACCAAGCTCATGATGAATATTAAAACGGAAATATCGGGATACATAATACAAGCAAAATTCATCTTGCCAGTATTTTGTAGCGCGATATTCAAAACCATGAAATTCTGTGTCTTGCCTAAGAGAAAGTCTTAAACGGATTAGACCCTTGGAATGGAACCTGGCTTTGGGAATGTAGAATGTCAGTTTACTGGCAGGGAAAGAGCCTGAGTTAGTGTGTGAGATAGAAAGGTCTGGAATAAATATAGTCTGACTTACATCCCTACACTGTACAGGCCCCAGTAACAAACTTTTAGACCAAGGATGATCTCTCTCTTTCTCCGGAGATCCCACAGGACATAGTCCTCAGTCGGGTGTGGAGATACTCACCCCGGCTGCCGGCCTCACAGTTGAAGGTTTTCCCAGTTGACAAGATGGATATCCACCCAGGAAAAGCAGAAAGACAATGAATGAATGAATGAATAGATGGATGGATGGATGGATGGATGGATGGATAGATATATAACTCTTCATACTGAGGCACCACAGTTTCTTAGCAAAACATATCAAATATACCTCTGAGTGTTTATGTAGTGAAAGATAGTGTGTGTGTGTGTGGGTGTGTGTAGGAAACAGTGAACTTGACGTCCTGTGGGTTTCTGAGTGCTTTAAAATTTACAAACAATAATTCAGTTCTGTCTCTGTTTAGTGCCAGCTGCAGTATTGGGGGTCGCAACTCTTATAAGTTTACTGTGTTCCATTAACACACACACACACACACACACACACACACACACACACATTGTCACATCTGCCTTTTCCAGCTGGAGTGTAGCTCATCACAGTTTATACTCTCACCTGTGTTTAATTTCTCCCTCTCCCTCTCCCTCTCTCTCTCACTCTCTCTCTCTCTCTCTCTTTCAGACTGTCTGTTCAGACTGTGTCCCATGAACAGATATTCAGCACAGAAACAGTTTTGGAAAGCTGCCAAACCAGGAGGAACGAGTACAACTGACACAGTCTTGCTCAACAAACTCCACGTGAGCATGCTTATCAACTGAGCTAACATTAGATAACTACAAGCTGAGGTTTTAATTAATGTTATTTAGCCACCTAAATCTTTGTTGGCTAATGGATTAAAACTATTCTGATTTCATAGTTTGCTGTGACATTGATCTGGCCAGTTTCTTCATTTCAGTTTTCTGTTAGTATTTTTCTGGCTAGCTCCGCCCCCACAGCCTTAACCTCAAACAGCAACTTGTTACAGTAAGCTATGAAAGTATTGGAACAGCAAGGCCACTGAAGACAGTCGGGTTTGAGATCAAAAGATGAATCTGAGATCAGATCAGATCAGAGATCAGAATTTCAGCTTTCATTTCCTACATCTAGACATGTTAAACAACTTAGAACATGGCATCTATTTTTTTAACCCACCCATTTTTCAAGTGATCAAAAAAATTGGAACATGTGACTGACAGGTGTTTCTTGTTGCCCAGGTGTGTCCTGTTAGATTGATTCTTTAATAGCTTTTCTTTAACATTTAATAGCTCTAAATGTCTACTCTTGGTTTAAGCCCTGGGTTTCATCTTCATCAGAGGAAAAAAGTGGAAGGTTTTAGACTGGCCAGGTCCATCACCAGAGCTTAACCCAACCGAGCAGCATTTCATCTCCTGAAGAGGAGACTGAAGTGAGAAATCCCCCAAAACTAACAACAACTGAAAGAAGCTGCGCTACAAGCCTGGAAAAGCATCACAAAAGAAGAATGCAACAGTTTGTTGGTATCAGTGGATCACCGGCTTGATGCAGTTACTGCAAGCAAGAGACTCGCCACCAAATATTAAGTGTTATTTACTTTTATTTACTTTAAGAATCATCTGTTCCTATACTTTTGCTCACCTCAAAAGCGGCTGGTCTGGCACTAAAGGTACCATGTTCTAAGTTGTTTAACACATTCAGATGTAAATATCAGGAAATGAAAGCTGAGTTTTTTAAAGGGGTCAGTGTTTTGCATTGTTTCTCATCCTATGTCTTCAGCACGCTGCTGATTTAGAGAAGAAACAAAATGAATCGGAGAACAAGAAGTTGCTGGGGACCGTCATCCAGTATGGAAATGTCATCCAGGTAAAACAGCCTACGTGCAAACACACAGACATTCTAATCAACCCATGTCATCTACAATATCAGCTCTGTGTCTGTGTGTTTAGCTCCTCCACCTGAAGAGTAATAAATATCTGACTGTGAATAAGCGACTGCCGGCTCTGTTGGAGAAAAATGCCATGCGAGTGACTCTGGATGCTGCAGGAAACGAAGGCTCCTGGTTCTACATCCAACCGTTCTACAAGCTGCGCTCTATAGGAGACAGTGTGAGTGTTACGGTGCTGCTCTATAGGGGACAGCGTGAGTGTTACGGTGCTGCTCTATAGGGGACAGCGTGAGTGTTACGGTGCTGCTCTGTAGGAAGCAGCGTGAGTGTTACGGTGCTGCTCTATAGGAGACAGTGTTAGTGTTACGGTGCTGCTCTGTAGGGGACAGCGTGAGTGTTACGGTGCTGCTCTATAGGAGACAGTGTGAGTGTTACGGTGCTGCTCTGTAGGGGACAGCGTGAGTGTTACGGTGCTGCTCTATAGGGGACAGCTTGAGTGTTACGGTGCTGCTCTATAGGGGACAGCGTGAGTGTTACGGTGCTGCTCTGTAGGAAGCAATGTGAGTGTTACGGTGCTGCTCTATAGGGGACAGCGTAAGTGTTACGGTGCTGCTCTATAGGGGACAGCGTGAGTGTTATGGTGTTTTAGTTCGGTTTGGCTTACGAAAACATTTACACACAACTTTACTAAAAGAATGATAAATGAGGTAAACATTCAGTAAACATTGGGGGTATTACAATCTACTCTGGTCAGGATTTGATTCACAATATTGGATTCATGAATCATGATTCAATTCGATTCTCTGTATATTTTGAAAAAAAATTTGATGAAGAAATTATGACTGAAAAAACACATTTTTATTTCTATATGATGCAATTATATATAACATAATTGTAAAAAACAATACAAAACTGTGCATTTTTGTCTATATAAAACTAAATCTATCAAAAATTGCAAAAAATGAACAGAGGTTTAATATTATAAACAGAATGTTCTACAAGTTCACCATATCTTAAAAATTAATAAATAAATTTATAAATTCTCCCAAAAATTTGATTGAATAAAGAAAGTCTCTGACTCAGGGAAAAAGATTGAAACATATTGAGCTCCATAGAAGGTCAAGAGGCGTTGTTTTAACCAGAAAAGATATCAGAACCAATAATACAATTATACATTATTAAACAATAATACACTCATTACATTCCTAGTAAACAATATATTGTACATTTGCATGTGAACACAAAGACACATCTGTGCGTTGTTGTACAGGATAAACACTCACACTGACACTGATACACTGCAGTGTTTAACACTCTTGCCGTCTCTTCTTGTGAAAACCCTCGATGTAGTTTCATTTCTGATGCTGAAACAATGGATGTCAGCGCTGTTTATAAGTGTAAACCTGTAACAAATATGTAAGTAATAAATACTGTGTGTGTTGCCGTTGTAACTGTTTTATCCATTTATATTTACATTTAATGTTGTGGAAAGTCTGTAAAAAAGAGGAAGAAAACTTGTGTGTGTGTGTGTGTGTGTGTGTGTGTGTGTGTGTGTGTGTGTGTTTCAGGTGGTAATAGGTGATAAGGTTGTGTTAAATCCTGTGAACGCTGGACAGCCTCTTCATGCCAGCAGCCATCAGCTTGTAGATAATCCAGGATGCAATGAGGTACGAACACACACACACACACACACACACAGACACACACACACACACACACACAGACACACACACACAGACACACACACACACACACACAGATCACATGCCCTTATGCTGTATTATTGGTTCTGATCTTTTCCTCTATTCCTGGCTGCTGTGTGTGTGTGTGTGTGTGTGTGTGTGTGTGTGTGTGTGAATCAGGTGAACTCTGTCAACTGCAGCACAAGCTGGAAAATTGTCCTGTTCATGAAATGGAGCGATAATCAGGAGGTCATTCTGAAAGGCGTGAGTTCACAACCTTTATATTCTGGTTATATTTTTCATTATTAACCTACAGAACCTCCACATATCTAACAGTTTTATAGAGCATCATAAAGAGTATGTGTGTGTGTGTGTGTGTGTGTGTGTGTGTGTGTTAGGGGGACGTGGTTCGGTTGTTCCATGCAGAGCAGGAGAAGTTTCTAACGTGTGATGATCATCGCAAGAAGCAGTATGTGTTCTTGCGGACGACTGGACGCCAATCTGCCACTTCAGCCACCAGCAGCAAAGCACTCTGGGAGGTGGAGGTCAGTGTGTGTGTGTGTGTGTGTGTGTGTGTGTGTGTGTACATCCACATTGACCTTTTGAGCTCTTGTCAATATGATTTCAGTGTGAAACACAGCAGATGTTTTTGTGTGTGTGTGTGTTACAGGTGGTGCAGCATGACCCTTGTAGAGGAGGAGCCGGTTACTGGAACAGTCTGTTCAGGTTTAAGCACCTGGCGACTGGTCATTACCTCGCTGCAGAGGTGACACTTACAGACAACAAGTGTGTGTGTGTGTGTGTGTGTGTGTGTGTGTTATAGTAAAATACTGAGTAATGGGGTTGTGTGATGAAGTGGAGTTACTCTTACCACTATGAAGTTTTATTTATTATTTTCCTATAACCATACATTCGCAAGTGTTTTATTCCTCTTAAACCACAGAAATTTGTCAATGATTATAATTTTGTATTCATTAAAGAACAACAAATCATACTTTTTATCTGTTTATAGTTACTGTACATAAGTGAAGCAAGTTCGTTCCTGTTGTGACTTACGTTACAGCAGCTGTAAACACTCGTTCCCTCACCAGCGTCTCTTTATTCTCTCTCTTCAAGTTAATAAGACGAAAAATCGCAGCTTGTTACTGAGAAACCGCAAAGAAGCGTAAACTCCTCTGTCCTGAAGACGTCGGAAAACTTACTGCTGCAGCTTTTTGGTTTTGTTTAAGTCTCAGTGGGAGAAAGCACGAGCTTTGTGGTGTGTCTTTATACCGAAGAAAACGTCATCAATTTGGACAGAATATATACTCACCTGCCAGTTTATTAGGAACATCATACTAATGCTAGGTAGAACCCACTTTGCTCTCAGAACAGCCTCAGTTATTCGTGATATGGAGTACACAAAGTTTTGGAAACATTCCTTTGAGACAACTTGTGCTGTGTGACAGACTTTTATGCTCACAAAAATTATATATTTAATTAAATATTTTAAAAAATTACCATAGCCTTCCTTGCAGCTTGAACCAGTCTGGTCATTCTCCTCTGACCTCTCTCATCAACACGGCGTTTCCACCCACAGAACTGACACTCACTCTGTGTTTTTTGTTTTTGGCAGCTTTCTGTGTAAACTTTACAGACAGTTGTGTGTGAAAATTCCAGGTCTGCCCTCACACTGCCATCAGCAACTATGCCACAGTTAAAGTCACTGAGATGTTTTTCTTTATTCTGATGTTTGAAGTGAGCATTAACTGAAGCTCTTGATTTATATCTGCGTGATTTTATACATGCATACGCTGCTTCAACCTGATTGACTGTGTAACTGCATGAATAAAGTGACCTGTGAGTGTATAATACAGTGTAGTCATTTCAGACACATACACAAAACTACTGACGTGACAGAGTCAGACTCAAATCCCAGAGATACTCAGAGACTAATTACTATCTGAATAGTGCTTAATTCTGTTACTTTTTACTTACAGAGTCACAGTAAAGTTTTACACTGTAATTAATTTTAATTAAATTGATGCTGATATTATTACCGTAATCTTATAAACCTACATTTTTTATACTTCTGGATATTAAAAAAAAACTTTCACAATCTCAGAATAAATTTTGTGTTTCTGCTCCTGTTCTTTACCAGATAAACCCTGACTATGAGGAGGAATGTCTCGAGTCCCGCTCATCTGTAAGTGTGTCTGTCTGTGTGTGTGTGTGTGTGTGTGTGTGTGTGTGTGTGTGTGTGTGTGTGTGTATGTGTGTGTGTGTGGGTGTGTGGTTGTGTGGGTTAGGGTTACAACCTGCATAACTACATTAATTTCCTGAGCTCCTAGAGCGTTTCATATTTTACACCTTAATGTTCTTAATTTCCTATAAAATATTCAATTCAATTCAATTTTATCTGTATAGTGCTTTTAACAATGGACATTGTCATGAAGCAGCTTTACAGAAATAAATTAAAAAAATATATTGTAAATACATGAATTTATCCCTAATGAGCAATATATCCATAATTTATTCAGCAGGTTAATTAAAAATATTTTTATCAGTGTCTCACAGGTTATACTGAGATTAATCTGTGATATGTTGCAGCTGGACTCTGAACAGGAAGTGATGCGAGCCCGTGCACGGAACGTGCAGGATAAGGTCATGTACACGCTGGTGTCTGTTCCTGATGGCAATGACATTTCCTCCATCTTTGAACTGGACCCCACCACTCTGAGAGGGGGGGACTCACTGGTGCCCAGGTACATACAGACTGTACCATTTACTGAGGTCCGGTCCTGTATCGTGACAAGCTACAAACACTTCAGTGTGTTTTGGCAGTGTTTACTTCAGTATACAATTTTCTGTGAACTACATTTTTTTTTCTTCACCACATTTCCAAACGTAAATGCCTCTTTTTTAAATTTCCCTCAGACTCCTGTTACTCACTGCAGTATTAATTCAATTCAATTCAGTTTTATTTGTATTCAGCGATCATAAAACAACTTTTCTGAATTCATTGTCAAGCCTTTTTATCAAGTTAAACATTTACTGCTGCTTATAATCTCATTTCGAAAATAAATCAATAGTTATTTTACTAAAACGACTCTCAGTGCTATGATTAAATACATTTTATTTTTACTTTATTTGTATTATTATTAAGTTGGTTTACTGTTCTCAAAGTGAAAGATTGTGTAAACATTGTGATGGTGTGTGTTATAAGGCATTATAACAGTTCAGTTCAATTCAATTTTATTTGTATAGTGTTTTTAACAATGGATATTGTCACAAAGCAGCTTTATAGAAATCTATTTTTATCCCAAAAATCTAAATTTATCCCTAATGAGAAGCCAGAGGCGATGGTGGTGAGGAAAAACCCTCTGAGACGATGTGAGGAAGAAACCTTGAGAGGAACCAGACTCATAAGGGAACCCGTCCTCATCTGGGTGACACCGGAGAGTGCGATTATAAATCATTCCCTTCTGTAACTGTGTACTGTAGAGTCAAGCAGTGCTAAGTGTCTTAACAGGAACTTATATGAACATCATTATAGTTTCAACATTAAGTCTGCAGTATCAGTTATTAACTGTTCAATGATTGAGACTTGAGCAAAAACAGTTCAGTATGCAACGTTATTAACATATTAAACACACAGAGTTTTATTAAGGGAATGTTTTACTATATAAAATAATAATTTGCTAATGGCTCCCTAATTACTGAACTAGGTTAGCTAATGTTAGCATTGTGTGTGTGTGTGTGTGTGTGTGTGTGTGTGTGTGTGTGTGTGTGTGTTAGGAACTCATATGTGAGGCTCAGACACCTCTGTACAAACACATGGGTCCACAGCACCAACCACCCCATAGACAAGGAGGAGGAGAAACCTGTCATGCTCAGGGTGAGTTACTGTGTGTGTGTGTGTGTGTGTGTGTGTGTGTGTGTGTGTGTGTGTGAAACAGCACTCACTTACACTGTGCACTCGTCAATATCATCACATCTCCACCATAGGATTGAGGACGTGTTCGAGCCAGGCTTTTGGACTTTACAGAGTGAAGCCTTATATGAGAATATCTGAATTTAAATGTCACTGAAATCGCAGCTCCGTGTCACGCGTGTGAAAATGAACGCTCGCCTGTCGCTTTGTCACTTGCGAGTGTGAAGACAGTGTTAACTCGACTGCTTGAGAGTTTGAACCTGTTTGAGCTTCTCATATGTTAAATATGACAGGTTTACATTACAAACCTTAATAAATGAAATGAAAGAAATAAATGAACTCGGTTCAAACTTGTTAATAAAGAGATCTGTAGGTTATTTATTTATTTTTTTCATTCTAACTCAATCAGATAGGGACGTCTCCCCTGAAGGAGGATAAGGAAGCGTTCGCTATAGTGCCCGTGTCTCCAGCCGAGGTCCGAGATCTGGATTTTGCCAATGATGCCAGTAAAGTTTTGGCCTCCATCGCTGGCAAACTAGAGAAGGGCACCATCACCCAGAATGAGAGAAGGTACATACTCCACTCGTCTGTCTGTCATTCTGTCATACACCCATCTGTGTTTCTGCTCATACACCTGTCCGTTATTCTGTCATACACCTGTCTGTTATTCTGCTCATACACCTGTCTGTTATTCTGCTCATACACCTGTCTGTTATTCTGCTCATACACCTGTCTGTGTTTCTGCTCATACACCTGTCTGTTATTCTGTCATACACCTGTCTGTTATTCTGCTCCTACACCTGTCCGTTATTCTGCTCATACACCTGTCTGTTATTCTGTCATACACCTGTCTGTTATTCTGCTCATACACCTGTCTGTTATTCTGCTCATACACCTGTCCGTTATTCTGCTCATACACCTGTCCGTTATTCTGCTCATACACCTGTCCGTTATTCTGTCATACACCTGTCTGTTATTCTGCTCATACACCTGTCCGTTATTCTGTCATACACCTGTCTGTTATTCTGTCATACACCTGTCCGTTATTCTGTCATACACCTGTCTGTTATTCTGTCATACACCTGTCTGTTATTCTGCTCATACACCTGTCCGTTATTCTGCTCATATACCTGTCTGTTATTCTGTCATACACCTGTCCGTTATTCTGCTCATACACTTGTCTGTTATTCTGTCATACACCTGTCCGTTATTCTGCTCATATGTCCCTCTAATGTAATGATTTGTTCAGCTTTATTTTGAGAAAGGTCAATAAGATAAATTCTGGATCTTCATTAGGTCCTGTGTGACATGGCTTTACACTTTCCTGATAAATCACAACACAGTTTGTTTTCCTGATAAGTTACAGCTGTCAGGTTTTATAATATTGTCTGACTCAGTTACTGCAGTTCCAGCTGGCTGATTGGAAACTAAATCTTTTTACTGACTGCTTCCATTTTTCCAGGTTTTAATTCTGTGTTTAAAATAGTTGCTTTTAGGTTTGTTAAGTAACAACAACATAGAAAAACCATATGACACCTTGAGCTATGACAGTACGTATCACGTTGTGACTAAGATGAGGTGTCTGATAGGTGCTGGTTGAGATGGTGTTCCTCAGGTGAAAACATCTTTAATTATCATTGTATTTTCGCTTTAATGGCCCACTCGTCGTTTTCACTCCTCTGTGTACACGCCCTCAGGGCGGTGACGAAGCTGCTGGAGGACCTGGTTTATTTTGTGGTGGACATTCCCAACAGCGCTCAGGACGTCCTGGAGATCACTGTGAACAAACCCAACAGAGAACGACAGAAACTAATGAGAGAACAGAACATCCTTAAACAGGTACGCACTCCACTGAGTCTAGGGTTAAAGTCAGTATTTTACGTTTACACCTTTTATACTGCCACAACATTTAAAAATCAATCACCATGTCATCATATGATAGCCCTTAACATACATTTTATTTAATGTTTATTTCAAGTTTCTGACAGTCATAGAAAATAAAGGAAATAAAACTTTCCCATCATGCTTTTCTTCTCATTTCTGATGTCTTGGTCTTGGGTTTGATCAGATCTTCAAGCTCTTGCAGGCCCCGTTCACTGACAGCGGTGACGGTCCCATGCTGCGATTGGAGGAGCTGGCAGACCAACGCCACGCCCCCTTCCGCCATATCTGCCGCCTCTGCTACCGAGTTCTGCGCCACTCACAGCAGGACTACCGCAAAAACCAGGTACCACCAGCATTCCATAAAGCTCCACACACATCTCAGAGGCTCCGCCCACAGCTAACATTCATCTAGTCTCAGTCTCAGAGGCTCCGCCCACAGCTGTCACTCCATTTAGTCTCAGTAACTACTTTTTAAAAGTTGTTAAAAGTGCTATATATTAAATAAACTGTGTGTGTGTGTGTGTGTGTGTAGGAGTACATAGCGAAGCAGTTCCGCTTCATGCAGAAGCAGATTGGTTATGACGTGTTGGCCGAGGACACCATCACGGCTCTGCTGCACAACAACCGCAAACTGCTGGAGAAACACATCACTGCCGCTGAGATTGACACCTTCGTCAGTCTGGTCCGCAAGAACAGAGAGCCCAGGTGTGTGTGCGTGTGTTTGTTTAGAGGGGAGTCAGTACTTTTGTTCTGAGCAGCAGATGAACTGTACACCTACCGAGTGAGCTGTATGAAGGTGGAGCTGATAAAGTGAAGCGATGTGTCGAGTTTTAGTTTTTATATTTTAAGTCTAAATGATTGAGGAGGAATGTGTTTTGCGTGACCCCTGTAGTAACCGTTACTTGTGTGAATCTGTATGTTCAGGTTCCTGGATTATTTATCAGATCTGTGTGTATCCATGAACAAATCCATTCCTGTGACGCAGGAGCTCATCTGTAACGCAGTGCTGGATCCAGCGAACTCGGACATCCTCATTGAGACCAAGTATTACACACAGCGCTGCTCTCAGACTGAATATATATCCTCACATATACATTTAACTACAGACAGTACACACTATTACAAATTATTGTTTTTCTTAGCATCTGTCACCCAATAATGATTTTTAAGAATGTTGTTCACTCTCAAAATATCTTTCTAAAGCCCTGTTCAGATGGGATTAGTTTTCCAGGCGTGTAATGTAATTATTACCGAAGTATCTCTGAGATTTTAGTCCGTCATCCGTCATCTGTTACAGATTGCGTGTACGTCAGACAAGATTACGGCGTATTTTACCTTCTGTAAACTGAGCAGTAAAAATAACTCCAGGTAAACTGTCGGTAAAGATTGAGTTGAATCCTATGTGAAAAGAGGTTTTGCACTTTTTCTTCAGGATAAAGACGCTCCAGGAAGCGCTCGCTGTTTTCTGTCGTCTCCAAAATGCAGAACAATAAAACACAGACAAGATGTAAAACGGCGGCAGAGACGCAGTGCTTCTGGGGCTTTTACAGAAGCTCCTGAGTTCCTAGCACAGATACACACCACACACATTATGGTCATGTGACCTACTAATGATGAAGCATGACCACGCCCCTACATCAAGTGCTTATTATAAAGATTAGAGCAATCAGTGTGTATTAAAATGAGGTGTTTGTGTGTGTGTGTGTGTGTGTGTGTGTGTGTGTGTAGTGCACATGGTGAAGACACGCCCGTGGGTAATTTATACACACATAACTTATCCTGTGTGAATTACTACAGACGTCCTCCGACTACCTTATTGAACACACACACACACACACACACCCTCCAGCTACATTATTGAACACACACACACACACATCCTCCGACTACATTGTTGAACACACACACACACACACACATCCTCCGACTACATTGTTGAACACACACATTTCTGTAAAACTAATTCCACAGACAGAAGAACAATTAGGGGATTTTTGTTTCTTTTGGTTATTGTTATATAAAGTATACAGTGATGTGATTTTCAACACAGACTTTTGTGTTTTTAAATAGCTGATTTATTAATACAGTGATATTGTAGTGTTAAATAGACTTGTGTTAAATTATACATTCTGTATCAGGTTTTGTGTGTGTGTGTGCGTGTGTGTGTCAGGCTAGTGCTGTCGCGGTTCGAGGTGGCAGGGGCGGTGCTGGGGGAGAGTGCAGAGGAGGAAGAGGAGGATGAGGAGGAGGTTTGGTTGTTCTGGAAGGACAGCAGTGGGGAGGTAAAGAGTAAAAGCATCAGAGAACTCGCTCAGGACGCCAAAGAGGGACACACTGAGGACCAGGAAGTGATCAGCTATTACAGGTTCACACACACATTATTAGAAGAGCAAGCACTATGTAAGGACTTGCCACTGGGGGTACTACTTGTAAAGTGTGCTTGGACCCCACACATTACTGCTTGCAGCATTATTTGGTATTGTATGTGTTAGTTTAGGTATGAAGGTGTGTGTATGTGTGTGTCAGGTACCAGCTGAACTTGTTTGCTCGGATGTGTCTGGATCGTCAGTATTTGGCTATCAATAAGATCTCGGCTCAGCTGGATGTGGATCTGATATTACGCTGCATGTCGGATGAAGATTTGCCCTTTGACCTCAGAGCCTCTTTCTGTCGTATGATGTTGCACATGCACGTGGATCGTGACCCCCAGGAACAGGTGACACCCGTCAAATACGCCCGCCTGTGGTCCGAGATCCCATCCCAGATCTCCATCGACGAGTGAGTCAAATGGCTGAATAACTTTCACCCGAACAGCTCTGTGACACGTCCTTCAACCAGTCAGCACTGTGCTTGTTTTCTCCTTTCAGTTATGATAATGACGGGACGACACGGGACGAGGTGAAGGAGAAGTTTTCCCAGACCATGGAGTTTGTGGAGAATTACCTGCGTGACGTTGTGTGCCAGAGCTTCCCTTTTTCAGACAAAGAGAAAAATAAACTCACATTTGAGGTGTGTTTCTTTATTTTATCTCGAACACTCATTCATGCGATACAGAGCATCATGACAGCAGATCTTCCTTCCTGCTCTTGTGCTGCTCCTCTCAGGTGGTGAACTTGGCGAGGAATCTAATCTACTTTGGCTTCTACAACTTCAGTGACCTGCTCCGGCTGACCAAGATCCTGCTGGCCATCCTGGACTGTGTCCACGTCAGCGCACCCTTCTCCGTCAAACTAGATCGAGATCCAGGAAAAGGTCAGACACGTAAAAAATCTAAACGTGCTCTGGTGAAAAAAAAACCTGTATTACATAATGCTGAAGGAACATCTCATCCTGAGCACAGCTTGGGTTTTCCTCCGTCACTTCAGACAGAATACGATTATGAAATTATTCTTTATGCATCTTGGGAAATCTGACTTGTTCTAGCGTGCTATTATTGTAAAATAATCCAAGAAAGCGTGGTGCCGTGATGTGGATTTACTGTTACCATCTGAAATTGATTTTTTTTCCTTTAACAGCATTTCAGCATGCGTTACTCTTATACTACTACAGTTTTCCAGCGATTAACATTTTTGTGTAACAAACCAGTGACAGGTCGGGGCGGACACAGGACTGGAACAGAAACCAAAACATGAGCACATGTTTGTTTGTCACCGTTCAGGAAGAGGAAACCGTGACACCTGGCCACTAGACCACAAACGTGTTTTTTCCTCATGTTCACCAGCAGTTTAAATTGTGAGCCCAGGTTAGTTTAACGAGGTTACTTGAGACTAAAAGAGAGTCATGAACTCGAGGTGCTGTGTGTGCTCAGTGTACCCTTCCATGCTCTTAATTTATTTTATGATGATAATTAACCCGCGCATAAACTTTGGTACTGTCAGGATATACACATGATGCTTGAGAGTAGTCCGGTGATGCACACACCTCAGTTTAACGGTGGAGCAGGGATAGCGGTTGAGTATCGCTGGGATAAACAACACACTTGGAGGAACACAAGGGAAAATCACAGGATCGCTGGAGATAATTCACAGGCACTGAGAATAAGGAGATAGCTGTAAAGGGTCTCTTTCCTAATTCAAGGCCAGACAAGTGACTGAACTGAGGTGCGTGCTTTTATATGGTGCTTGATGAGGTGCGTTGATGAGTGACAGGTGGCGGTGATCAGAAGTCAGATTGTGCTCATTGAGTGGTGGTGGTGAGAGAGCCCTGTGAACCCGTGACAGGAACGCCAGAGAAGTATTGTGATTAAGACAGCATCTACTCCAACCTCCTACATGTGCACAAAATGTTTAAAATGATGCATATGATTAATTATTTCATACTGTTACATTTATATATTTAATATTTCACTCAAACAGCATTGTTCTGAGTGTATTTACACTGACCAAAGACATGAATGTCATGGGGAAATATTGTAGTTACAGCAAAAGGTCAGACATCGCACTGGACTTCAAGAGAAGACATTTTTCAGCCAATTAAGTAAATAACACATAAAGATAAATAACACATAAAGATAAAATACAATAAAATTCTGATGGTGAAATTTTGTGCATCAAAGTGGATTCTTTCAACACTAATCACACTGAATTAAGTGAGTGAAATGACTTGTGGCCAAGTGTGGTGACCCATACTCGAAATTTGTGCTCTGCATTTAACCCATCCAAGTGCGCACACACACACACACACACACCCGGAGCAGTGGGCAGTGCTGGGGACCAGTTGGAGGTTCGGTGCCTTGCTCATGGGCTCTCACCTCAGTCGTGGTATTGAAGGTGGCAGAGACGCTGGTCAGTCACTCCCCCACCTACAATCCCTGCCGGACCTGAAACCCAAACCCACCACCTTCAGGTTCACCTTCAGGTTACAAGTCCGACTCTCTAACCATTAGGCCGCGACCGCCCCCACTAATTATTTTCCCCAACAGTAATGAAATTTTGAGTGTTAATGTGAGTTAACATTAGCGTTACTGTATGTGTGTGTGTGTGTGTGTGTGTGTGTGTGTGTGTGAGTGTGTGTGCAGGTAGTAACGTGATGCGGTCCATCCACGGTGTGGGTGAACTGATGACGCAGGTGGTCCTGAGAGGAAGTGGCTTCCTGCCCGCCACAAGCCGTAATTCTCCGGACCGAGACTCGGTGAAAGCTCAAGCAGAACCTCAGAAACAGGACATACTGGTGATGGACACCAAGCTGAAGATCATAGAGATACTGCAGGTACTTTACACAGCTCTGTTAATCAGGCCAAGATTAGTCATGTTCTTATATATAAAGCTTTAATTAGAGTCTGGGAATGAAGCTTTGAGTACTGGAGGGCTGTGTGATCATATCATAACACTTCATCACTAACAAAGCCCTCTCTCCCCCTCTGTGTGTGTGTGTGTGTGTGTGTGTGTGTGTAGTTTATTCTGAATGTGAGGTTGGATTATCGTATCTCGTGTCTCCTGAGTATCTTTAAGAGAGAGTTTGATGAGAGCAACTCACAGACAGAGCCGTCGATTAACCCGGAATCACAGGCCAGCGTTCAGGGTGAGTGTGTGTGTGTGTGTGTGTGTGTGTGTGTGTGTGTGTGTGCATGCTTATGTATCTTTGTGGGGACCAGAGCAATAAGAATATCTGACCGTTTTGACCTTGTGGGGAAATTTGGCTGGTACAGATGAAGAAAACTGCTGCTTTTATTAAAACCTTAAAAGAGCTGAAAGGTTTCCTTTTGTCACTGAAGTTAAGGTTAGATTTAAGTGCAGCATAGCATTAATTATCTGCATTAATAATTATTTCAGATGTGTGTGTGTGTGTATTAATGAAGTGCTGACTGTGTTTAGGTGCACTGGACTTTGAGCACATTGAAGAGCAGGCAGAGGGGATATTTGGAGGAAGGTGAGATTTTTTGGATGTTATTATATACTGCAATGTAAATACAAGTCATCACATCATCACATCATTACAGTAAGTCATCTGACATCATCAGAGTCATTACATCATCACATCATCATATCACATAATCACATTGTGATTGCACTTCTGGTAGATGCTAAAGTGCATTTCATTGCTGAGTACCTGTACTGTGCGCCGACAATAAACAATTGTTTGTATCTATCTATCTATCTATCTATCTATCTATCTATCTGTCTGTCGTCATCACATCATCACGTCATTATATAATCACATCACATCATACGTCATCACCTCATCAAGTCATCACATGATCAAGTTATCACATCATTGGAAAAATAAACAAAACTTTTGGGGAAAAAAATGAAACTCATACTAGCCTTTATTTAGCACATTACACCGGTAAGCCCCTCTCTAATGTTTATGTACCTGCCGTGTGTGTCACTGTGTGTGTGTTTGTGTGTGTGTGTGTGTGTGTGTGTGTGTGTGTGTAGTGAGGAGAACACCCCACTGGATTTAGATGATCATGGTGGTCGGACATTTCTCAGGGTGCTTCTCCACCTGACCATGCACGACTATCCTCCCTTAGTGTCCAGAGCTCTGCACCTCCTCTTCAGACATTTCAGCCAGAGACAGGAGGTCCTGCAGGCCTTCAAACAGGTAACACACACACACACACTTTCTATATGTTTGTCTCAGGTCATGTTTTAGTGAACTATGTTGTAATCCAACCTTTAACTGTGTGTGTGTGTGTGTGTGTGTGTGTGTGTGTAGGTGCAGCTCCTGGTCACCAGTCAGGATGTGGAGAACTATAAACAGATTAAAGCTGATCTAGACCAGCTGAGGTCTATTGTGGAGAAGTCTGAACTGTGGGTGTATAAGAGACAGGGATCAGACTCAGGACTGCACACAGGAGAGGTCATCGCCACGGAAACACATCACAAGGTCAACACATGATTTACATACAACCCGGTTTACACTTTCACATTATTTTAGTTATTCATGCCGTGGTTTACACAGGATTACATCCCAATATTCCACCAGCTGCACTCACTTCCTGTCACTTCCACTTTTTTATGCCTCTGCCACTGAGCGATGGAGGCGTTTTGTTCTCTGTTTGTCCGTCCATTCGTCTGAGATTCTCGTTAGCACGATATCTCAAGAACGAGTGGTTGAATGTTTGTAGGATTTATATGGAATTACCATTATAACCAGCAGCTGAACTGATTAGATTTTGGAATTGCATATTAATTAGTAACCTGAAAGTCTGACTTGTTGCTGGTGGAGGCATCTTCATCTACGCCACTGGCATCGAGTTCGACTTGTTCTAGTATAAATCTGCACCCCAACATCTTTTACACCACAGACCGGTTTAAAATTGATGAAGTTCTTGTGTACCAGTTGACGTCGGTGGTCATCAGGACCAGAATATATTCAATTCTGTATTAAAATTTTTATTTCGCACTAGTTCTTTTTTTTTTTTCCTAAAGAACTCAATGGATTTGTCTTTGAGCACTGGGTGTTTGGATTCTGTGTACTGAAGCAGTGTTGGGAGCTTCATTACCCCATTAGACAGAGAGTCTCCACATATCAAAACAAACACACACACACACACACACGGGCTTGGAGCAGGTCACCTGTCGTCAGAATGCCATATTTTCGGTGTGACTCCTCATACTTTATGAGGAAGGAAGCTTTCTTTTTTTGTTTTTTCATTGTCAGTTGAAGCAGTCACACGCCTGACTGATAAAGCATTTAATATCTGCATCCTGTTGTCATGGTTATGACAGGAAGTGATGAGGGAAAGTGCCACACAAACAAACTATGCCAACTTCAATGTGATTTCCAAGCTAGTTATTGTAAAAATAGTCTAATTATTATTCAGCTTGCTTTTAAATCTTGTTTCATTGCTGGCCAGCAGCAGTTATGTGGCCTGGTGCTTGGGGAGCTCTAGCGTTATATATGACTGACTGCATGATATTTAGTCATGATATCAGTTGACTCATAAAATGTATGAGGGAGGGGCTTCTAAACCAATGGAGCAAAATTGGCTGAGCGTACTCTCTCTCTCCCACCAATCACAGGCCAGTTGCAGGTGTCTGTGAGCTCATGTATGTGGAAGAGGGCAGATAGCACTTTTGTCAGATTGTGTTATGCTTCCCTGTGATGCAACGTTAGAAAAAGATGTGGAAGGCCTCACGTGTCTCGGAGGAACGTGAACATGTTGGCCTTCACTCACCTAAAATCCACCTAACCCTGTGCTCTAACGATGTCCATTGTTAAAAACACGATATAAATAAAACTGGATTGAATATTTATTTTTCTGCATAACAGAGTGACTCCATTTCTGATGGAATACACAAACCCAAAGTGGAGAGCACCAGCAGCTCCAACTACCGACTTGTGAAGGAGGTCAGAGTAGATTTATTTATTTATTTATGTATTGTTTGTTTGTTTGTTTGTTTGTTTGCATGATCATGCTAATGCCAAAGAGTGGGTTGGTCCTGGGTCTGTTTTTACTTTATTGCTGTTGTATTTGTATTCTGTGTTATTTGCTTTGTGCTGTGTCTCATCATGTGTCTCATATTTACAGTTGTTTGTGTGTGTGTGTGTGTGTGTGGGTGTGCAGATCCTCCTGAGACTCAGTAGGCTGTGTGTGATGGAGTGTCTGTCTGGCAGGAAGAACAAGAAGCAGCAGCAGCGTCTCCTTAGGAACATGGGGGCTCACTCAGTGGTCCTGGAACTTCTACAGATCCCTTACGAAAAGGTGTGTGTGTTTGTGTGAGGTTTGAACACTCATTCTCCGTGTTTTATTCTCTGGGTTTATTGCCTGTGTGTGTGTGTGTTAGGGTGAGGATGTGTGGATGCAGGAGATCATGACCCTCGCTCATCAGTTCCTCCAGAACTTCTGTGCAGGAAACCAGCAGAACCAGGCTCTACTGCACAAACACATTAACCTGTTCCTCAACCCTGGAGTAAGACCTGAGACACACACACACACTACCAGTGCACACCTGGGCAACAAGAGACACCTTTCAATCACATGTTCCAATATTTTTGATCACTCTCTTACACACCTAATGCAGCATATCTCACCGATATATACACTTCAGCACCACCTTAACAGGAACACCTGTACACCTGCTCATTCATGCAGTTATCCAATCACATGTCAGCAGTGCAGTGTATAAACTCATGCAGATGCAGGTCAAGAGCTTCAGTTAATGTTCACATCAAACATCAGAATGAAGAAAAAGTGTGACCTCTGTGACTTTAACCGTGGCGTGGTTGTTGGTGTCAGATGGGCTGGTTTGAGTTTTTCAGAAACTGCTGATCTCCTGGAATTTTCACACACAGCAGTCTCTAGAGTTTACACAGAATGGTGCGAAAAACAAAAAGCATTGAGTGAGTGTCAGTTGTGGTGATGGACAGGTGGATACGCCTTGTTGATGAGAGACAGGTTCGGGCTGCCATGAAGGCTACAGTAACTCAAATAACCACTATTTATAACTGTGGTGAGCATAAAAGTGTCTCAGAACACACTACAACAGGAACCTGAGGCTACAATGGACACATTTTCCATTCCATGGACAGATGAAGAGTGGAAAAAGACCAGGCGATGATTCTGATGTTTGATGTAAGCATTAACTGAAGCTCTTGACCTGTAACTGTGTGATTTTATACACTGTGCTGCTGTCACATGATCGGCTGATTAGATAACTGCATGAATGTGCAGGGGTTCCTATTAAAGTGGCCTGTGAGTGTATATGTTATATTTGCTATCACTGTGTGTGTGTCAGATCCTAGAGGCTGTGACCATGCAGCACATCTTCATGAATAACTTCCAGCTGTGCAGTGAGATTAACGAGAGAGTGGTGCAGCATTTTGTCCACTGCATTGAGACACACGGACGCAGCGTCCACTACCTCAAATTCCTGCAGACCATCGTCAAAGCCGAGAACAAGTTCATCAAGAAGTGTCAGGACATCGTCATGGCTGAGGTGTGTGTGTGTGTGTGTGTGTGTGTGTGTGTGCATGTGTGTATCTCACAGATAATAAATTCAGTGCATGTTTTAATAAGAAAATGCTGAGGTTCTGTAACACATGCTGTCTAACACATCATTTGTGAGTACTGTGAGTACAACTGTGTGTGTGTGTGTGTGTGTGTGTGTGTGTGTGTGTGAAGCTGGTAACTGCAGGTGAGGATGTCCTGGTGTTCTACAACGACCGTGCGTCCTTCCAGACGTTAGTGCAGATGATGCGTCTCGAGAGGGAGCGTCTAGACGAGAACAGTGCTCTCAGGTGTGTGTGTGTGTGTGTGTGTGTGTGTGTGCATGCGTGCGTGAGCAGTGTAATGCATGACACAATAACAGGATTATCACAATTATTCATTTATTCATCTTCAGTAAGCTCTTTATCCTGGTCAGGGTCTCAGTGAGTCCGGAGTCCATCCCGGGAATACTGATTATCACGATTAGGATTATCACACTTACTCTGTTCAGTATTAATATCAGAGTTATTTATGAGGAATGTTAGTCCTGTTCAGGATCTGATACAGATTTGTTCCGCTTTTAGAAAAAGTGTTAATTAAAAAAAATTCTGAGTGACAGGGTGGTGTGAAGAAGCAGAGTTACTCTTACCACTTTCATTATTTTCCTATAACAGCTCACCCCCAAGTGTTTTACTCCTCTTATACCGCAGCAGTTTGTCAATGATTACAACTTGTAATTTATTAAATAAAGACACTTTTATCTATATATAGTTACATTTAATGTTGTGGAACGTCAGTGAAATGAGTTAGCTCCTGTTGTCACTTACGCACGTGTTTTTTAATCCGTTTATGTGGAGTGTCCGCTGTACACATCCCTGTCAATGAGCTGTTACTACGGAAACGATAAAATATTAGAACAAGCTCACTAATTATAAATAAAGCTGTGATTTGCAGCTGCGCTATTGTCAGAGCTGCAGTTATAGAAAATGAATCAACACCTTCTGACCAATCACAATCCAGAATTTAGCAGCGCTGTGGTGTAAATTTTATTAATAGTGGATCCCAGAAATAATTGTGATTAGAATATGATTAACTGTGCAGCACAACTCTTAAGGGAGTGTGTGTGTGTGTGTGTGTGTGTGCGTGTAACAGGTATCATATCCACCTGGTGGAGCTGTTGGCCGTGTGTACGGAGGGTAAAAACGTCTACACAGAGATAAAGTGTAATTCTCTTCTCCCGCTGGATGACATTGTGCGTGTGGTCACACATGAGGACTGCATCCCTGAGGTGTGTGTGTGTGTGTGTGTGTGTGTGTGTGTGTGTGTGTGAAGGTGCAGCTGTAAGAATAAATACATTAATTTTAATTACGTTTATTTCTCTCAGGTGAAGATGGCGTATGTGAACTTCCTGAATCACTGCTATGTGGACACGGAGGTGGAGATGAAGGAGATCTACACCAGTAATCACATGTGGAAGCTGTTTGATGACTTCCTGGTGGATATCTGCAGAGTAAGAGCCCATAAAGTGCAGATTATTGGTATTATTATTTTGGTTCATCAGATGAAGCACTGATGCAGTCACTTTAAATAAATTTGATCAAGCATCAGTGTTTTAATCAGGCAATCTACAGGTCATTAAAATAATTTTTAAAAACAGTACAATAATAATTTTTAAATATTAATGTTTTAAATAGAGTTAACAATTTCTGAAATATAACCTGCAAAAGTCTTAATTAGTTTTATTTTCATTTTAGCCTTAATAATATATTATATAATAATAATTATATTATATATAATATAATGCAGATCTGTATTGTAATTGTAGGAACAGAAACAGATGTGACTTAAACACTGTCACAGTGTCGTGTTGCTCTGGATAGCAACACGTGTGTTTTTCTCTGACCACAAATTAACTCTTCATTCACAATAAACAAGCAACAAAGCCACAGATTTTCTACGTCATTGAGCCACGATTTCAGCAACAGTGACATTTAAACTGACATTTTCTCAATTTTATATAATTTAGTTATGAATTGGGAAAGCAACAAATCCAAATGTTTGTCTTGAATGATTCTTTGGACCAATCCTGTGGTCCGCCGTTTCTTCAGTTCCCCGCTCACAACTTTAGTTCCTACCTGCAATTAGTTCCCACAAAAATGGAGCTCTCATTAAATGTGTACAGAGACGTTAATAAGAAAAATAAAGTTTGGAAGGAAGTTGCAGAGATCATTGGTGCCTCTGGTGAGTGTATGTAGCTAGTACAGTTAGCTCACTTTGCCAGAATGCTGATGAAGCTTGCATTAACCCAAGCATGACATTTAAACCAAACTAGAATAGATTTTAAATACAAGTGATTTGTTAAATCCTATAGTGAGCTGTAGGCCATATATTTTGGCTGCTAGTGTTTCTCATCGGAACTAAAGCCACGCCCGCAAGAGACAGCAATAGCGGTTGCTACATGCCCACAAAAGAGAAATTATAAGGCAGATGTTTTAAATATGTGTTTGTTTATTTACCCACTGTAATGATTTATTGTTGCTGATCTTTAAGTTATTTTCACATTTCTTACCTGTGATCCACAACATTCTCCCATCTTCAAGTGAAAATCCCAAATGACTTGCTGTTCACTGTGTCATATGCTACAAGTGGTTAAAACCTGATCAAAATACAATCCAGATCAATGTGCATGAAATGACCAGGTGTAAACAGGGTCTTTGCTGTGATGTCAGGCACCCATGTGACCAATATGACCTCTGCACGACCTCTGTATGTTTCCTCTCGGCAGGTGTGTAACAGCACGAGTGACCGTAAGCATGCAGACACGGTTCTGGAGCGATATGTGACTGAGACCATCATGAGCATCGTCACTACCTTCTTCAGCTCGCCGTTTTCTGACCAGAGCACCAGCCTGCAGGTGACGGACACCGACAGCAGCCAATCAGAGAGCTGTAAAGTTCTGGAGAGCTACTGCTGCCTCCCACATTCAAAAACATGAACTAATGTTCCTCACAGTTTTTGACCAAAAAGCAAAATACAAAAGGAATAAAACACTCGAGGGTGTGTGGTTATAGGAAAATAATCAGTGATGTGGTGTGAAACGGCCAAATGCAAAACAGAGTTACTGTTCCCACCCTGAGGTTGATTATTTTTCTATAACAGCATGTTCCCAAGCGTTTTATTCCTCGTGTACCACAGCCATTTACCAAAGAATACAATTATTTATTTATTAAAGAACAACATGTCATACTATATAATTTATCCAATTTTAGTTACATTTGATGTTGTGGAACGCAGGTGAAACAAGTGAGTTCCTGCGTAAGTTCCTCACTTATGTTATAGTCCCTGTGAATGAGCTGTTACTATAAAAATGATAACTTACTGGAACAAGCACTTTAATATAGACCTGTGATTTGCAGCTGCACTACTGTCAGGGCTGCTGTTATAGAAGATTAATCAACACCTTCTGACCAATCACAATCCAGAATTCAGCATCACTGCAGTGTAAAGCTGTCAGTGCAGTGCTGAGAGATTGCGATGTTGTGAATGGAGTCTGGGCTGTGAATATTTGTCAGTGTGGGGCTTATCAAAGGGTCAGCTGTTAATCCTCTCCTCGAGATGATGGTTTGAGCTGTGGTGTGTGTTTGTCTGTACCTCAGACTCGGCAGCCGGTGTTTGTGCAGCTGCTGCAGGGTGTGTTCCGTGTGTATCACTGTACCTGGCTGGTCCCGAGTCAGAGGGGCAGTGTGGAGGCCTGTATAAAGGTTCTGAGCGACGTGGGTAAGACCTCATCCAGCAACACTCATCCTTACATCTCGTCAAATCCATTCTGTCTGAAGACCTCGCTTCTTCGTGCAGGAACATCGAACAGTTCAGGGTTAAAAGGGTTCACATCTGAACAGTGAATCAGTGAAGCACAGTAATTATGATCGAGTCTGAGAGTCAGTTCAGTTTTTTTGAGTGTGACTCGTGTCATGTTCAGTTAAATGATTCATTCAGATTCATTCAGTTCCAGAGTCTTTCCAGTTAAAATAGCTATCATTGTTATTTTATATGATTTTATAATAGGCTTGTACATCCATGTTTAGAAGAATTATTCACACAGTGAATACTTCTACACTATACACATACTTCTACTGCATATACAGAAATGCTGGAAATCTCTATAAAGCTGCGTAAAATCTGTTTTATAGCTAAAGGGCGAGCGATTGCGATCCCAGTGGATCTGGACTGTCAGGTGAATAATCTGTTCATCAAGTCCAACAACATTGTTCAGAAAACAGCTCTGAGCTGGAGACTGTCTGCTCGTAACGCTGCTCGCAGAGACTCGGTCCTCACGGCCTCCAGAGACTACCGCAACATCATAGAGAGGCTGCAGGTGATCATGTGACCACCACAACCTGTGTTACACTGTCTACACATCTCTGCGGTGTGTTTATTCTGTGTGTGTGTTGTGTGTGTGTGTGTGTGTGTGTGTGTGTGTGTAGGACATAGTCTCAGCATTAGAGGAGCGTTTGAGGCCTCTGGTCCAGGCGGAGCTGTCTGTGTTGGTGGATGTTCTCCATCGTCCAGAGCTGCTGTTTCCCGAACACACTGAAGCTCATCGCAAGTGTGAAAGCGGAGGCTTCATCTGCAAGTACGCACTTCACACGTTTACACAAACACTAACAAACACTATTCACTACTGAATTCACTTTTTACACACACACAGACACACACACACACACACACGTCTGAAAACATCACAAGACATGGTTAAATCTTTGTTCATGTGTTTCTGATAAAACAGGCTGATAAAGCACACAAAGCAGCTGCTGGAGGAGAACGAGGAGCGTCTGTGCATCAAAGTTCTGCAGACACTCCGAGAAATGATGACCAAAGACCGAGGATATGGAGAAAAGGTAAGAGTATTCGAGATGTGAGGACTTTAGTGAACCGAACATCTTTAAACATTATCAGCCTGGGAAGTTTATTTGCACACAGCCTTATAAATCTGTTAATGGCCGCTCAGTCAGACTAAAACACCTTCATGTACACTCCTAAATTAGAATAAACTGATTTAAGCCAATTCCAATAAAATTTCAATGAGGTATATTTTAATAATGTTAAAAATAAGAATAATCACCATACACCAAAAGAGTCTTCTTTTTCCTCCAGTAAAAACAGCAGATGAGCCGATCGACATGTGAATCTAGAGTGATTGACAGGTGTATCCCTGTAAGCCACGCCCCCTGCCCCCTCTCACATTAGTAATGTTTTGGCCAGTGCTTTCATCTAGACTCGATTCATGTAAAGAGGTTCAGATTAATTCAGATTGGTGGAAATCGGGAACAGAGCTGAGAGTCTGTCCTCACTCACACTGCATGTTTCCTCACGCTCTTCACTCCTGCTTGTATCTATAAAGCACATTCTTATGCATTTACTGTAAACTTGATAACACCTGTAATAAACGTGTGCTTCACTAACCCCGTGCTTCACTCCTCTGTTACAGCTCATGGCATATGATGATGAGATGGATGTTACTGAGGTTGTTTTTTTACTTTATCTTGTCTTTTCTCCTTTAGATTTTTCATCTGTATAGAACTTTATGTGTAGTGTTTTTAGTGTGTGTTTAGTATGTGTTTTTTAGTGTGAGTGTTTAGTGTGTGTGTGAGTGTAGGACTGTGTGGAAGTGTTTGGGGGATAATATTTTGAACTTATTACCCTGAAATGTTTTAAGTAGTATTTATATAATATTGTGTTAGAACACTGGTAGCACTGAGATTAAAAAAAATAATACTGCAATAAAATGGTTAGTTGACATAGTAGTCTGTAATTTGAATGTTTATATGATTAAATGAAGAGATAATTGTGTTATCTGATTAGGTAAAACATTAGCTGTGTATTGCCTTAGTCCAGCTGTAACCCTTTACCTGAACACAGTTATACCTGTAAGATCTGATGTCGCAGTGGTGCAGTGTGTAGCGTTGTCTCCTCACCTCTCCCGGTTCAACCCTGAGCTTGGGTCACTCTCCGTGTGGAGGTTTTCATGTTCTCCTCATGTCCATTTGGGATTTCTCCGGGTTTTCCGGTTTCTTCCCACCTTATAAAAACATATATAGGTATGCGAATTGACTATGCGAAATTACCTCTAGGTGTGTGTGTGTGTGTGTGTGTGTGTGTGTGTATAAAACCGTGGACCTTGGAGCTTTGAGGAGGGAACGCTAACCACTGTGGCACCATGCCACCCATAGCAGTACTGCAAATCACAATATTTTGTAAGGTAATGTTGAAGTTCTATGATTATTGCAGAAGTAGAAACACTTAAACGCTACACACTGAACATTTTAAATAAATATCGCTCTTTAACTGATCTTTCTTTTCTGACTGCCCACTCTCTCATCCTCTGCTTTTCACTAATCTTCTCAATGCATATGATTTAAACAGTGAGCTGCATGATGCAGTGCGTGTGTGTGTGTGTGTTCACTCTGCATGGTGGTGATGACTAACTCTGCATTAGTGTTCTGCTCTACTCACTCACTCAGCAGGTGGATGTGAATCTGCCACCAAAACAGCAGGAGGATCACAGAAGGGTATGTCACCATGACCTCTGACCCATGACCCCTGACCCTTTAACCCTCAATCCTGGGATCTGGGGTCATGAAACTCTGCACTCGTTACACATATTACTGGCTACACACACACGCGCGCGCGCGCGCACACACACACACACACACACACACACACACACACACACACACACAGACTGATAGTTAATGTACATGCTCTCACAGGGTGAGGCTCTGAGGCAGTTACTGGTGAACCGTTACTATGGTAACTTCAGGAGCGGAGGGAGGAGAGACAGTCTGACCACCTTCACTAACTCAGGACTCACACCTGCAGGTCCAAACAAGAACCAGTCAGGTAGGTGCATTTCTAATGGTTCCACTGGAGTAATGGTTCCACTGGAGTAATGGTTCCTTCTGTTACATTTGTTGCATTTTCTCTCATAAATGTTATAGGAATGCATGCTACAAGAATGTGACAGTGTGTGTGTCTGTGTGTGTGTGCGTGTATGTATATGTGTGTGTTTATGTGCGTGTGTGCGTATGTGTAGGTCGAGCTGAGATGTCTTTAACAGAAGTACAGTGTCATTTGGACCGTGAGGGGGCATCTGACCTGGTCATCGACCTCATCATGAACACAACCAGTGACCGCGTCTTTCACGAGAGCATCTTATTGGCTATCGCTCTGCTGGAGGGCGGGAACACAACTATACAGGTAGGAATGGACACAGAGCATATAACTCGTCCTGTGTTTGTGTGTGTGTGTGGTGATGTAATGTGTCTGTGTGTCTGCTTTACGGCAGCGTTCGTTTTATAAACGACTCACCGAAGATAAAAAGTCAGAGAAGTTCTTCCGGGTGTTTTATGACCGAATGAAAGCTGCCCAGCTGGAAATCAAAGCCACGGTTACCGTAAACACCAGTGACCTTGGCAACAAGCGCCGTGACGACCATGCTGACCGAGACACACCTCAACGGCGTAGAGGTCAGACATGTAACATCAGCATCTCTTCAAACTAAAAAAATCTAAAAGGTTAAAATTTATGGAGAAAGACAAAAAGAATGAAAGAAAAACTAAATAAATTCAAATCAAATGAATTCAGTACTGTGGATGTTACCACACAGAACCCATAAAGACGGCTGTGGATGATTTTCCTTGGATAGCTTTAGGACTGCAATTGCTATGAACTGTTTGCACTCAAGTCTCCATCATTGAACAGTTAATAACTTCAGTTTGATACGATAGACTTGAAGTTAAAACTCTAATGAATTCAGAAATGAATTTCTGATGCTCATGTAAGTTGCTCATAAGTTCCTGGTTACACAACTGCACTATTTGTCCTTATAGTATACAATAATAGAAGGGATTTATTTATAATCGCACTCTCCGTGTCACCCAGATGAGGATGGGTTCCTTTTGAGTCTGGTTCCTCTCAAGGTTTCTTCCTCACATCATCTCAGGGAGTTTTTCCTCACCACCGTCACCTCTGACTCGCTCATTAGGGATAAATTTATAAACTTTAAATGTATATAAATAATTTATATATTTCTGTAAAGCTGCTTTGTGACAATGTTCTTTGTTAAAAGTGCTATACAAATAAAATCAAATTGTCTAAATAAATGACTGTGAAAAGAAAGGGAGAGAGAAGTGCTGAAGTGCACTGTATTGTGTGTAGGGGCTGAAGTGCACTATATACGATGTCAGGGCGGTTTCAGATTGCGACCTGGTCCCTAATGGATAGGTTTTGCTTTGTTTAGGAAAGGACTCAGTGGTAATGGTGACAGACGATGCTCGGGAACAGCTCCTGGAAGCGTCCGCAGTGACTAAAAAGGCGTTCAGCTCATACCGCCGTGATGCTGATCCTGAAGAAGCATACGGTCATGCTGACGGTGACAAGGGGGGCGGAGACAAAGGGGCGGAGCAAGGCGAAATGAGCCCGGTCATCCTCATCATGCAGCCAATCCTGCGCTTCCTTCAGCTGCTGTGTGAGAACCACAACAGAGACCTTCAGGTGTGTGTGTGTGTGTGTGTGTGTGTGTGTGTGTGTGTGCAGTACTTGGTTTGTGCATATGACACTCGTGTTATTTCACCTCACACAGAACTTCCTGCGTTGTCAGAACAATAAGAATAACTATAACCTGGTGTGTGAGACACTGCAGTTCCTCGACTGCATCTGTGGCAGCACTACAGGGGGTCTGGGCCTGCTGGGGCTCTACATCAACCAGCACAACGTCGCTCTCATTAATCAGACTGTAGAGAGCCTCACAGAGTACTGTCAGGGACCCTGCCATGACAACCAGGTAAACACCACCACCACGTATAACCAGCTACACACCATCAACATGACAACCAGGTCCACTTAATAGATTATAATTATACACAGTCAGCTGAGGTGTGTGTGTGTGTGTGTGTGTGTGTGTGTGTGTGTGTGTGTGTGTAGAACTGCATTGCCACTCATGAGTCTAATGGCATTGACATCATCATCGCTCTGATCCTGAATGACATCAATCCACTTGGGAGGAAGAGGATGGACCTGGTCCTGGAGCTGAAGGTGACCTGTTTTACTCTCTCATAACACTCACACTCATGCCTTACATACCCATTGCTTTAGCGAATTAGGTAATATATCGCACGTGTAACATGTTTAGTTATGATACATTTTTTACTTTAATATTTCTTTCTTTTCTCAGCTTCAGAATGGCTTGATTTTCTCCCATAGACAGCTCTCTGATCTTCATTTACCCTTTTTAACAACAAATGCAGTCTTCACAGGTGGAACCCAGGAATCAAACCAAGAGGAGACTTTCAGAGTTATTAATCTAACAGGACTCACCTGGGCAACAAGAAACACCTGTCAGTCACATGTTCCAATATATTTGATCACTTGAAAAATGGGTGGGTTCGAACAAAAGGTGCCATGTTCTAAGTTGTTTAACACGT
>JAKKZJ010000002.1:27601-45850 GCA_033441845.1 Pangasius mekongensis | reverse complement strand
ACACTAAGTGGAAGGCTGTTCCATAACTGTGGGGCTGTAAGAGAAAGCTCTACCCCCAGCTGTAGCACGCACTATTCTAGGTACCAACAAATAGCCTGCACCTTTTGATCTAAGTAGGCGTGGCAGATCATAAAAGACTAATCCACTGTCTAATGTCCTTTACACATTCCTCAAATTTATTTTGCCTGTCATCTGGCTTTGCTGAAACATACAACTGTGTGTCATCCGCATAACAGTGGAAGTTAATACCATGTTTATGAATAATTTTGCCCAGAGGTAGCATATATAGAGAAAAGAGCAGTGGGCCTAAAACAGAACCATACAGAACACCAAACTTTACCTTAGTATGAGAAGAGAAGTCACCACTTCCAAACCAAATTTTACAAACTGATAACGATCTGTCAAATAGGACCTGAGCCAGGAGAGGGCCGAAAAGAAGTGCAAGTTCATTTTGTGTTGTTTTCTTCATTCCTTTTCTGTCTGTCTGTCTGCCTGTGTGTGTCTCTCTCTCTGAGACAGGAACACAATCTGGACTGGTTCCCCCGAATGAGAGCGATGTCTCTGGTGAGCAGTGACTCAGAGGGAGAACAGAACGAACTTCGCTCCCTGCAGGACAAACTTGAGTCCACTATGAGACTCGTCACCAACCTGACCAATCAGCTCACAGAGCTCAAAGAGCAGGTGTGTGTTGCACACTCATTGTGTGTATATAAGTGTGTTACTACTGTGTGTGTAAGTGAGTGTTTACACTGATTATTTGTGTGTTGTGTGTAGATGACTGAACAAAGGAAGCACAAGCAGCGAATTGGTCTACTGGGAAACCCCGCCCACCTCAATATTAATCCACAGCAGCCTGCCTGAGGGGCGGAGACAGGAAGTAATGTGTGTGTGTGTGTGTGTGTGTGTGTGTGTGTGTATACATGTCATTAATCTGGATGCAGCCTTAAAGGATGACTTTTTTTAGGGTTATTGTTATAGTGTTTTTTTCCCTATAATTCTGTTCCGTGTGCACTTCCTCATGAGGAAAAACATACAGGTTTATTGTAGGTCTAACACTCACTCTCAAGCAGGGCAAGATTTAAAACATTTTACACTTTCTATGTGCATTGGTACTTTTTACCTGTTTAAAGAGCACTGGTACTGAACAGCGTTCATCACTACACCAGAGCCTCGTTTATAAACTGTCTACTTCAGAGTGATTTGGGAAAGGACTATACTAAAAACTGTACTGCGCCCTTCCCTTTCCTGTGTGCTCACAGAAATGTGGAATAGTAACGAGCCACCATGGTGATCATGATGATGATGATGATGATGACGATGATGATGAAGAAGGGTTTGTGAGCATCTGTCAGCTACCTAAGAGCTGAAATGTGAAATAATCACTGAATCACTGGTTAAAGTTTGTCTCAGTACAGAAGTCCATTGGAGGGTGTGTGTGGAAGTCGAGGCGTGTTTGTGTGCTCGTGATTCTAACGTGTGCGTGTGTGTGTGTGATAAACAGGTCACAGCTGGAGAAATTTGGAACTTTATGTCTTTAATGAATCGTTCATAGAACCTTTTAGACTATAATCATGTCCATCTTTAGGATTCCTTTATTGCACATCTTTATAAATAAAGCCCTTGATTTTATGGATGAAAAGTTTTCTAATAAAGCCAGATTTCAGTAGACTTTGACGTATCAGCTGTTAAAACACTTGTGTGATTTTTCACTTTTTTTTTTAATCTTGTATTGAGTGTACTAGGAACTTTCCAGACATTTTACATGGATACTGTAATTAATCCTGACAGAGTTTTTGCACTGTTTTTGTCACTTAATGTTAATTATGTGGGCAGGCTTTTATTATTATTTTTTTTTTAGTTTGACTGAAATTATGTATCTGTGTGCCTTCATACACATATTTATACACATGCTGCCTGTTTGCATGATGCAATGCTGTAACACACCAGAATTATTATCCTGTTTTTATGTGTAATGCTTTTCCCTTTTGATCAGTAATAGACTGTGAAAGCAGAGCTCTTTAAATCACATTATTTATAGTTCTTACACTTTCAGTGAACTGAGTTGAGTGTTAAATTTTTAATAAGAAATTGTTTATTTTCACATTCTAATAAATGTGAGACATAACAGCCCAAACATTAAATACACATAAATGTAAAAGAGTGTTTATGCTCCACATGAACTGGTTTAATGACATTGTGCTTTAGTCAAGCTTTAAGACCCATGAATATTCATGCAGCAGCACTGAAGACTTGTGCGTATGGAAAAGAAATACATACATTTTCTAGAAAGTGAGACACACAGTAAAGATAAAGAGCAGTGATGATGATTCTGCTCTGAGTTCTGGCTTCACTGTGTAGAAGTATAACTTCTGAGGAATAAATCTGTACACCACATTGACTGTTTCTCTCAAACATGAAGAAAAGGAGTTTTATTTATTTCCTCCTCACAGTTTCTGTGTCTCTGTGGAATGTTTAAAACACACACTCTATCCATCTCTCTCTCTCACACACACACACACACACACACACACACACACACACACACACACACAGTGAACTGACATTATTATTTTTAGTTATAGATCACGGTGGCTCATTTGTGTATACTGTTTTTGTGTATACTTTACACTATACATTTGTGTTACTGTCAAATGTAAACAGTACATAATAAATCAGAAACTGTTCATGTTTATCACTCAGCTAAAAGCTTTTTATGTCTAAATTCAAGTCAAATTTGATTTGAAATTTCTTGCAAGCTTTAGTACACATTTTTATTTAAAAAAAAACAAACAAACAAAAAAAAAACTCATCACTCTAATCTAATCTGGAGACTTTCACTATTACAGTGACCGAAAATCCAGAGCAGGGTTAGGTTAAAAATCACCAACTATATTTTAGTTTACCAATAAAGGAACTCGCATATTAAGGCTTTAAATAAAGTTTTATGTTTGGCACAGTGTCTTTTTTATATTTTTTTCCCATCAACAACAAAAAAGTGCTGTTTCAACATTTAGAAAAAGTGTAAACATCAGGAAAATGTAGAAAAATGAGGAGTGTTTTAGCTACACAAGCTCACCATCATGTACATGCAGCATGTGTATGTAAATCTCAGCATAAACACACACACACACACACACACACACACACACACAAGCATCGACCTCAGGACTGGATTCCAGTCATCACTCAGTTTGATTATTATGACAAAAAGTAAAAATCTTTCACAGTGTTGAAGGAGAATAATGAATGAGTAAACAGGAGTGTGGGATGGTGTGTGTGTGTGTGTGTATGTGTGTATGTCTGTTTGTGTTCACTGGTGTGCAGGGACGGTGAGCAGCGCCTCCTCGGCCAGACGAGACACGTCCACGTTCTGTTGACAACAAAAAAGGAGACAACAGGAGTGTGAAAACAGATGTGTATTTACTTCCATTTACTCTCACATTGAGGCATCACGTGCGTGCACACACACACACACTTTATAAACAAACACAAGTGACACTCTTTTAATATAAAACATAGATGAAATATTTCCTCATGTCCTGTTCGGTGTGTAGAGCTGAGAGGAGAAACTCACTGTGACTCAATTTTACTGATATTTTACACATTTCGTCTTTTTTCTCGTGAACTGAACTCAGTGAGAGGGTGCTTACTGAGTCCTGAATACTGCACACTGATTACTGTATACTGAGTACTGATTACAGTAGATTATATACTAAATACTGATTACTGAGTACTAATTACCATGTACTATATACTGAATACTGCACGTTGACTATACAGGACAACAGAACAGTGTCGTGTGGGAAAACTATTGCAATGCAGTGCTGTAAACTGCAGGTGTGCAGTGGCGTTAATAGAGTCATGCTGTTTGGGGTTTGATTAATCCAGGTGAGTGTTGGGAGGCAGCAGGGTGTTGAGTATTCGGACTGCCTCAGGGTAGAAACTGTTGCGGAGTCTGCTGGTGGTGGCACGGATGCTCCTGTACCTTCTGCCAGAAGAGTGAAGAGTCCGTGAGAGGGTTGGGACAAGTCGTCCACAATGCTGGTGGCTTTGCGGATGTAGCGCTTGTTGTAAGAAGGGTCAGTGGTGGGTAGAGAGATCCTAATGCTCTTTTCAGCTTTTCTCAATTTGCTGTCTTGCAGTGCGAAACTGTGCAGTTCCCATATCACACGGTGAGGACGCTCTGTTATTGTCCCTCTGTAGAAGGTGGTGAGGATGAGAGGGGGGAGTTTGGCTCTCTTCAGCCTCCGCAGGAAGTGGAGGCGCTGCTGGGCCTTCTTGGCTAGAGATGTGGGCCGAGCAGCCGAGGTAGGGGCGGGGTGCAGCCTTGTAAGCATCATGAATGTTGGTGTAAACAAGGTCTAGTGGGTCTGTTCCAAATCGACATGCTGGTAGAACTTTGGCAGCACTGGTCTGCGTGGTTAAAGTCCCCAGTGACAATGACAAATCCGTTGGGGTGCACTGTCTGTAGATTAGCCCTGTGTAATTAATTTAGCACTTCCCTTGTGTTCGTGCTACGTGGAATGTACAACGCGACGGTAGTAAACTCTGGGGAGGTGGTATGGCCGGCACTTTACAGTCATAAACTCTGTAGGAAGTTCAATTCAATTCAATAAAATGAATTTGATTTTTATAGCATGTTTTACAGTGGACATTAACACAAAGCAGCTTTACAGAAATTTGGATATAAAATTTAAATTCAAGTCCGGTTTACTGTTTATTGAGCAAACACTGGAGAAGAGAATGTATAGTAGAGTCAAGCAGCTAGGATTAGCCTTTAGCCATTCCTGGATGCCCACTTGTTCTCCGTGCTTCCACTTCCTCGCACGCCATTTCCGGCGCCCTCTATCCCAGCCGGCAGCATCAGGCAACGCCAGGGTCTCGAGGCCTAGTCCGCATAGCAGCCCATAGACGTATCTTAGAGGTCACGTAGGTCTTCCTGCAGTCCATTGTTTATTTTTTCCTGAGCATCATTTTCCAATGTTCAGCAGAAGCTGGAAGTGATAAACACGGTCACGAGCGTTTCTGATGCACATCGCAGGTAAAAGTTTCCTAATTAGTAAGGACTACACATAACATAGCACCATATTTATGGACTCCAAGTGGCCTCTGTGTGCTAACCCACCGCCATCTTCTTTATCTCTAATACTAATTACTGAGTACTGATTACTGTGTACTGACAACTGAATACTGAGAATTGAGTACTGATTTCTGATTTCTCATTATTGCGTATTGATTACTGAGTACTGAGTTTTTTTTTCTTCCCCAATTTTCTCCTGGTCACCTGCCAGTTCTTAAACTACAGTCAGTTCTCCTCTATCATATGACAGCTACCTTCACTGGTGGGTGAAGGCTAACACCTGCTTCTCCGAGACGCGTTAAGCCAGCTGCATCTTTTCGAGCTGCTGTCCATGCTGCATCACAGGGTAGCGTAACATACTCTTATACTTGAGCTCTCAGACACTCACAACTGGTTAGGGGACAGAGAGTACATGCCTCCCACCCAGACAGCACTGAATACTGAGTACTGGATACAGAGTACTGATACTACTGCATGTGGTTTTGTTTCTGCAGGGTACCTCTGGTTTGTCTCTGTGTGTGTTCACTGCGTCGACATTCAGACCCACCGACTCCACTTTACACCCTCAGGTAACAGAAAGAGAGAAAAATTAGACCATCTCTCTCACACACACACACACACACACACACACACACACCACCTAAACCAGGGGTTCCTAAACCAGGGGTCGCTAAATTTACAAATGAGGTCGCAAGAGAAACTCAATCTCCTCTTTTGTTTCATTCATTTATTTTACAAATTCATATCAAACATCAGAGATGGATTTTGTGTGCTAATCTTCTGATAATCTTGTATTACTGGGAGACACTTTTCGACAAGCCATGTTCAGAGTAATAGTGTACATGTTATTTTAGTCTTTGCAGTATTATAACATGCTGCATATTTCAGCAATAAAAATGGTCAAATTTCTCTGTCCTTCTACCGCCACTAAACAAACTAGTGTTGTATCTCAAATTGCATACTTGTATACTATGCTGGAGCATTTTTGAGCACTAACACTAACCAGGTTTCCTATTACAGTTAGTGTTTTAAATTTAAAAACCTCTCATGTCGCCTTCAAACCTACCAAAAGCTCTGTTTTGTATACCAGCCTTCTGGATTTTCTACATTATATAATATTCTACTTTCTACATTTCTACATGCAAATACATTTGAATACAAGGTCAGAGTTTTCAATGATGATGGAATGTTTAGAGAGAGACACAGAGCTTGTCAGTGTATTTAATCATTACTGATGAAATCATTATACATTTTAGAGTTCGACTTGGAGACCTGATGGACAGGGATGTTTCAGCTCTGCCGTCTAGTAAAAGTCACATTTACAGCTTCCTGATGTACATAAGATACACAGCGAGTGTGTGAACAACGCAGATCGTGTTACTGCTGTTTCTGCACGCACATGCAAAATCATGCATCATGTATAAATCAGACTCCTCTGCTTGGCGTGGGGGCGTTTCACTATCACACCACCCGGCGCGGATTATTCTCTTATAACACAACACTTCCCTCTAAACTAGTAAATCAGTGCAAGATATATTCTTTTGGTTTTTTATTCATTTATGTTACACATGTGTATGTTACTGACATCATAACAACCATGTTACAGTAGTCCTATATTATATCTCGAATTTAAAAAAATATAGGGTGGTCAAGGCTTGGGGTCGCAGAAAATCCATAAGGTCCATTTGGGGTCATTTGCTGAAAAACTTTGGGAACCCCTGACATAAATGTGCACACACACACGCACACACACGCACACACACGCACACACACACTTCAATTCAATAAAAAAAAATTTTGTATAGTGCTTTTAACAATGGCCATTGTCATAAATCACTGATTCATTACCAATTAACCGCTCTTCATTACTGTTTTATTACTGTTTTAACAGCAGGTTTAGAGATTTTCTTCAACATTTATAAACAGATAAAGAACTGAATGAGGGACGATTAAACAAGAGCACAAAAATTAGGTTATTTCTCTGATATCTGCTATAAGTGTGTGTGTGTGTGAGTGTGTTCATTTTCTCACCATAAGCCACAGGTGTGAGTTTCAGCACTGTGTGTAAGGGACATTTCAGATATGGCAACTCATCTAAAAAACAAACAAACAAAAAATCCATGCAAACTTTCAGTCATATTCACCGACTGTTTCTAACCAGCTGCAGAATCGTGGAGGTCAACATTTAAACAAATCCAACTGGAGAGAACAGTTATCTACAATATTATTTATTATGCTAAAATCATGGTGTTGGATGTAAAGGTCATTTTTAAAGAATGTTTGTTTCTCACCTGCACTTTTGTCCAGGAAGTATGCGAGGAGGCAGCGCATGACCGCCTGATGACAGATCACCAGAATATTCTCCTGCCTCTCCAACTCCATAATCACGGGTTCCAGACGCTGCACCAGATCCTCATACGACTGCATGCACACACACTTCAGTCATTTCATGGAGTCTTAATGTCATTTTTATGTTCATATTGCTATAAAATAGCAATATCTGTATATTATGATATGCACATCTCATCTTTGACCCATGTACAGTCTCAGGCCTGTATATATGATATTAAATGATAATATTTTGTCTGTGAACCCCATGAGTAGATGTTGTGTATGTGATGGAGGTGTTTAGGACCCTGCAGAGTGAACACAGTACCTCTCCTTTAGGGTAGCGATATCGGAACTTGTCCTGATCCCGCAGCGCAAATTCGAGAGGATAATGTTCCTGTATCTCCTCATACATCATCTCCTCACACACACCCTACACACACGCCAAGACAGAGCAGGTGGTTAGGGCTGATTTATACTTTTGCCATCACGTCAGGATGTTGTGTGTGTGGACCCTTGGTATATTAGTGTGTCCACTAGGGGGCAGTGTCACATTAACCAACCCAGAAAAGGGTGTACAGCAAAACAAAGCATAGTTATGTGTTTCAGGGTAGAAATGATAAATATACGATAACACAGTAAAAGTGCTGGTGAACTAAAAGAAACCTTGTGTGATTAATTATAAATTCTCACTGAAAATATTTCTGAAGTGGATTTCACTCATTGGCATTCAGCAGTATCAAGCGGCTCATGTAGTGAAGCACTTCAATTTAAAAAGTGTTTAAAACCACAATTTTATCAATCACGGAATGAAGATCATAGACTGATTTTATTTTAAATGCATTTCCGTGGTTTACATCACCTACATTGTGTCTGTGGTACTTGAGGGTCTTTTAGAAGAAAAAGAAAGTGCGAAAGAAAGGTATAGTGAGCGTTGTACTAAAAACTAACAGTATGATTATTTATGAGCGTTTTTCATCTGTTTCTGTTGCTAGCCGTTACTTATGAGATTTTTACCAGACTACACTTTCCAAAAGCTCTGTGGTATTATGAGCACGTCTGTAGAAGAAGGAAAGTACTGGATGTGATGAAGGGAAAATTGTTCACTCTTTATTGTTTATAATTTTATTGCTCACACAAGATGTATTTGGAACAATATTACTTTGAAACCTGTAACAAAAACCATGGAAGAAAGGTAAACATTTCTGGTTATGCAAGCAGACACACCTCTCTGTCAACCAATCAGCATTCTCCTGAAGACCAGAGGACACAGAGCACTGCACATACGCATGACATGTAGTTAGCTCTCTGAAGGAAAGTGAGGTAGAGTATCACTGTGTGATTCTGTGCCATGTTTACCCATAATCCCCTTTTCTGCATCATAACTCAAATACAAGTCAATGCAGAAGTATAAAGCAGGCCTCCATCTCACACTCGCACATCAGGACAGAACATGGGATTAATCACACACACACACACACACGCAAAACTTACCGCGTCAATCTCATTAAGAGCTTTCCACTGTTCGTACGGAACACTGAGTGCCTCTGCAGTCTGGATGGTTCTCTTCATTTGACTCGTCCAAACTTTCAGATCCTTTATGTTCTGTTCCTGAATGAATTTCCCCAAACACTCAGCAAACTGTGAGAGACAAATACGTCTGTGTGAGTGATGCAAACACACAATACACAATATAACCAACAACCAAACAGAAACTAATGGAACTGGTTTAATTCCCATCAGCTTGAGTGGTGACTGGAACGGTTACCATGACTACAGTAAAAATGACATCATTAGGTCCAATGAGATGAGATGAGCTTAGATGATCTTAGATTAACATCATTCCTGTGTCTGATAACCAACTGGAACCAAATCAGTTACTAAAAAATATTCTCTGAACAGTTTCAAACTTCATTCTCTATAATGAACAGATAAAAAGAAGCACTGTGAAAAAAATTAAGATAAAAATAATTTTAACCTACGTTAACAGAAATATAATTAAATGAAAATAACATGAGGATGTAAAAGCTCGCTAAAAACTGTTTCTGTGTGCGTAGCTGTAGAGTCTCTGTGTAATTACACGTTTGTGAAAGATGAGAAATAAAACATCACACACACACACACACACACACACACACACACACACACACACACACACACACACAGCACCAATAAACCAGACTGTTGTGTGTTGTGCAGTTTTTGCTGCAGTGTACACTGCACACGTGTGTGTGTGTGTGTGTGTGTGTGTGTGTGTGTGTGTGCGGCTGCTGTTTTACTGTTTTAGGAGCTGATGTTACTCAAGTTTTAATTTCTAACACAGGAATAAATAAAATGTTGTCACATCTCTTTTAGTGACACACAGTGACACACACCTGCTTGCCGCGGGGGGACAGGCCTGAATCGCCCCCGATGCGTCCCCGGATGTTGAGTTCGCTCTCACCATGGCGACAGAGATAGATGGAGCGTGGAGTGATGTGAATATTCATCAGGTAATAAACGATACGGCTCTGAATGTGGTCCATAACACGGTTTACTAAATATCGCATCCCCACATCCATCACCTTAATGTAGGACAGGTCCCTGCGAGTTACAGCGCACACACACACACACACAGCTCATCAGTTCAACAAAACCCCTGCCTTCACTAACTACACCTTCAATCTTTCAGTTTTCATCTATCAAATCTACAGATCTAAATTATATTTTTGAAAATAACTGTGGAGATGAAAGTGAGGATGTGGAAATGTTAACTATCTGAATTATAATTATATTAATTATATAAAAGTGAAAATGTTCTGACCTGTCCAACGCCTCATCCAGCGGCTCGTACGAGTTCTCATAACATTCAATCCTCTTCATAAAGTCCTGAACAGCATCCTCAGTGTTACAGTCAATATAATCAGGACTGTTCAACTTTACCTGCTGTTCTCATACACACACACACACACACAAACACACACACACACACTCAATTCTGATGCATCTTTACACACTATTATTTGTAAGTATGGATAAGGAATAGTGTAAAGTCAAAAAAACAAATCTCTTTAATTAGGTTCTTACTACAATGTTCTGAGCAATAACCTCTGGATCATCACACACTGACTCAACAAAAAACACCTGTAACAAACAGAAATATGAATTAATTTATGAGATAAGTTTAAACACCACGCTGTAGAGTTCAGGAAGAGTTTAAACACCACACTGTAGAGTTCAGGAGGAGTTTAAACACCACACTGTAGAGTTCAGGAGGAGTTTAAACTGATGTTCTGAGATATATATATATATATATATATATATATATATATATATATTTATTCAATAGAGCTGTTGAACTTGTTTGCACCTTGTAGCCATTTTGTTCAGCAAATCTCATGATCATTTTCCTCCTCTCTCTCGTAGTGTTAGTGGCATCAAACACCTGTGAAGGAAATGGTAATAAATGCTTTAAAGCTATTAAATGCATCGGCTTTAAATTTCCTGTACAGTAAAAATAAAAATCATTTATATTATATGGACATTTATAGTCAGCGTGTTCATTTCACTCACAGCCACGTGTCCTCTGTCCACACTGAGGAACTGTTTCACATCATTCAGAGCCGCCAGAGCACATTGTCTGAAACACACACATGCCCAGTCACCAGAAATACTCAAAAATACTCAACACCACAAACACAAACAGATAGATGATGTCATCTTACTTCCTGATCTTCAGTCCCTCCTCATTATCAGGACTGAAAAACTCAAAGTTCCGGTAGACTTTCATACACTCCCTCCGGTACTGTCCAACATTAAACTCTACACACACACACACACACACACACACACACACACACACACACACACACACACACACACACACAGAACACTGAGAAAATAATAAACATTAAAGTTCTACTGCTGTGTTTGTTCTCACTAAAAGTGGAAGTGTAAGGGACAGATGAATGTTTTTGTCTTCACACTTAGCCTTCAGTTAAAGGTGTTTATGTATAAATGTCAATGTCTCCTTTCAGAGATGGAACTTATTCTGTGGTAGTTTGTGCGTCTCTGATGGCGCAAGGATACCACAAATATTGCTGTAGTGCATGAACGTTAAATTTAAACATTAATAAAAACAGCTTTAGGAAGAGCGAGGAACATTGGAGAAGAACTTTAAGAGAACTTTTTATAAATACCTTTAGTCGGAACACCAATCCAGTTGAGGTATCGAGTGAGTTTTTTAGAGATGTAGGTTTTTCCTCTAGCTGGCAACCCCACAGTAACTATGAGGGTGGGACAGTTAGTCATGCAAACTGTGAGACAGAGAGACAAACAGACAGAGTGAGAGAGGCAGAGAGAGGTTAATTGTCAGAAAAGATGTAAAATAAATGCAAATATCTTGAATCATTCTCCACACAGACATTTAAACTGAAACATGGATAACACCTTTGTTCATCAGACACACGAAGACACAGACACACATTACAATGATAATTACAAATAAATCCTACAAACGTTCAACCATTAGTTCTTGAGATATTGAACTAACGAAATTAACAACGGATGCACACATGGATGTGTAGCCCAAAACACAAAAAGAGGTGGGGCTGAGGAAACACATTTGACCCTGTTCACACCAGTACTTGACCACTTGCTCAATTCAATTATTTGTACACTTTTAACACTTTTAACAATGGACATTAACACAAAGCAGCTTTACAGGCTTGTGATCTGCTCAGGCAGGACTCAGGTTAATGCCAGGTGTGAACGGGGACAGTTGACACCAACTCAGATCTGGAATCGTGAAACATCAAACACAGTGTTGCCAACTTAGTGACGTTGTCTCTATATTTGGTGACTTTTAAAAAAAGCTTGGAACGAATCCTGCAACTTTGTGAACAGACATTAACAGCTGTCCTGCACTCGCTACGGCTCTCCAGCTCACATCACAGCTTCTGGAGAGAACAAATTCACTTCCACTCACCACCAGCATGTAAAGCCAACGACCAATTGTTGATCACCACCGTTCCCAACGACCTATCGCTGATCGCCACCGTTCCCAACGACCTATCGCTGAACGCCACCGCTCCCAACGACCTATCGCTGAACGCCACCGTTCCCAACGACCAATCGCGGATCGCCACCGTTCCCAACGACCAATCGCGGATCGCCACCGTTCCCAACGACCTATCGCTGAACGCCACCGCTCCCAACGACCTATCGCTGAACGCCACCGCTCCCAACGACCTATCGCTGAACGCCACCGTTCCCAACGACCTATCGCTGAACGCCACCGTTCCCAACGACCTATCGCTGATCACCACTGAATATGCAAATTAGTCTGTGACGTAATCTGACGACTTCTAGCGACTTTTGAGCATGCATTAGCTGGTTATCCCTGAGAACAGCGGGCATCACTGATACTGAAACGGCTCTGAAGCTGATTGCATCACATCCCGGGCCTCCTGTGAGCGGGAGCGCGCGCCGGTTTACACTCTTCCAGGCGACAAAGTGCTGCTTTCTAAACTTCATGTGCAAAAACGCACACATTCACGCACTGGAATTTCTATAAAATCAATAAGGACTTAAACGCATGGACTTCAGTGGCGATGACACGCACACGCATTTCTACCCACCTCTTCTCTGAGAAATGTGCGTTTCCGGAAGTCCGTTCTTGCACGGCATCCATATCTTATGCAGCGGGTTCTGCGCGAGCTCCCGGGGCAGAGCTACCGGTGTTAACGTTATGTCTCGAGTGGAAGTCATGCCGGTGGAGTTCACATGCTGTGAGCAGGAGAACTGATGCGGCTTTAATGTGGAGCTTTATGTCAGATCAGCTGAGGAACAGCGCAGTGACTCTTTACCGTAATACCGGTAAAAAACGCGCACTAAGAAACCCCACACCACACACTGCAGTGTTTACAGACAGGAATCTCTTTAATTGTAGAATAAAACTAAGAACTGAAAAATAAATATAATAAATTAAATATGATGGACTGACTTACACCACTGTAATGAAAAAAAAAAAATCACACACAGAATCTTGGTTATAGAGAAAAATGAAAATTTATCCACGATGTCAAATATAAAAAAAAAATAATAATAAAAAAATAAAAAATAAAATAAAAAATCGGATGTGACATTCACTGGATTCAGTCAAGAGATATTAACTGCAATTGTAGTTGATTAAGTTGACTCATGGTTCTGTTATTTACAATTACAAGCCTAACTGAGAAACATTGGTGTCATTTTTGACTCCGAACTTAAATTTGACCGGCAAATCAATGCTGTTGTTAAGAATTGCTTTTTCCATCTTAGATCTATATTTAAATTGAAGTCTTTCCTCTCTTTTGGAGATATGGAGAAGGTTGTTCATGCCTTTGTGTCATCCCGCTTGGATTATTGCAATGTGTTGTATCTGGGTGTGAGTCAGGCCTCTCTCTCGGTTGCAGTTTGCTCAGAATTCAGCTGCCAGACTTTTAACGGGCACTAAGAAGAGAGAGCATATTACTCCTGTGTTAATGAAACTGCATTGGTTACCCATACGATACAGAATTCATTACAAAGTGCTGTTGTATGTTTATAAGGCTCTGCATGGTCTTGCCCCAGAGTATGTTATTGATTTAATCAGTCCCTGTAAATCTAGTAGATCTCTGCGCTCAAATGACCAGTTGCTTCTTATGGTTCCATGTTCCTGTTTAAAATGTGAAGGTGATCGTGCATTCTCTGTTGCAGCTCCTAGGCTCTGGAACGGCCTTCTGCTGTATGTAAAGTCTTCTCCTACATTGGGTGTATTTCAGAGTGCGGTTAAAACCTATTTGTTTTCTTTAGCATTTGATAATGCTTTGTAAGTGGCGTATGTCTTATGTTTGTTTTGATTTTATGTTTTTGGTTTTGTCCTGTTTTATTATATTTTATCTTTTATCTTTTTCTGTACAGCACTTTGGTTCCACTTGTGGTGTTGAAAGTGCTTTATAAATAAAGTTGAGTTGAGTAACTGAGTGGAGATGAAAATCAGTTTAATCTAATCTAGAGTAAATGAATCTATCCATCTCGCTTATCCTACAGAGGGTCGTGGGGGGCCTGGAGCCTCTCCCAGGGGACTCAGGGCACGAGGCAGGGGACACCAACCCACCACAGGGGCACACATCGCACACCCACTACGGACAGTTTGGAGATGCCAGTCCGTATACAACGCATGTCTTTGGACTGGGGAGGAAACCGGAGTACCCAGAGGAAACACTTGCAAAAATGCACACAGGGCAGAGGTGAGATTCAAACCCCAGAGGTGCGAGGCAACAGTGCTGACCACTAAGCAATTTAATGAAACTAATTAAAGTAATGTTTTGAATTTGCTGTGTTACTGGTTTGGGTTTCTGAAAAAATGCTCCAGTGGCTCCAAAAAATAAATGTTCTGCCACAAACTTAGCAAATGTATCTAATATTTACATTGTTAAATATATTAAAGAAATAAATCTGTGCTGTGATCATAAACAGGTCCTCCAAAGTTTCTCAACTGGAGATGGGTTAGAGACCTCTGAAATACACCACATTATTATTATTATTATTATTATTATTATGTGGTTTTTATTTTAGGGGTCTCTAACCCTTCTCCAATGGAGAGACATTGGAGGAGTTGTTGTTGTTATTATTATTATTATTATTATTATTATTATTGTTGTTGTTGTTGTAATTTTCCTACTCTGTAAGTGTGCACATGCAGATGTACCTGTGTGAGCTGTGAGTAAAGCACTGAACTGAAAGTCAGTAAACACTGAGATTTAAAGTAAGATGTACAGCAGAATGCTGCATTGCTGACGTGTTTCGATCAGAAAACATGATTTATCACAAATCTTAACAAGCTGTTCGATAAAAAGCGCACAACTGGACGTTTTAAATCTACCGTAAATCCGCGGATAGATGAGCACGAGCTGAGGGTGAGAAAAACAGCAGGTTCACATGCCGAGCGCGTGGGCGGCGAATGTTGATGCGGCTCCGTCCAATCAGAGCGCTGCTCCTCGGAGAGCTCAGCCAATCGCAGACCGGACAGAGTGCACGATGAGGCGTGGACAACACACGGTGCACACCGTGTTGTAACCGGAAGTATCGTGTTTTTCAGAGACAACCCGCAGGCACAAACACCGTGTGCAGGCTGTAATAGTACAGCGTGTCCCAGAAGTATCCGTACATTAACACTTTTTAGCAGAGTGTAACTTTATTTACGAAGTATCCTCTACATCACTGGCGTTTCTTTGTAAAAGTCCATCACAACCTTGAGACAGTTTCCTGATACATGAGATCGATTTCAGTGCCGTCTTCTTTTGTCAAAGGCATTCTTAAAGGCTATCTGAAAAAACAAATAAATAAATATAATATGATATATATTATATATATATTATATATATATATAAACTAAGTATGAAAAGACATTTTGCTAAAAAGTGTTAATTTATCCTCTGTATGGAGACTTGGACTCTAATATTTCTGTGATATTAATCCAGATTCATCAAACATCACGTGCGCTTATACTTCTGAAACTAATCAGATAACTCATTACTGATTAAAAAAAATCCCTTATGTGTTTTTCTTGGAGTTTCCAAACTTTTTATGCAAATAAAAATTTGGAGAAGGACATTATGATTTTCTGCCTTGAGCACCCTACATTTTAAATTCCAGATTTATGATATAGGACTACTGTAATTATTGCCAGTAACATACACATGTGTAATATAAGTGACTAAAAAACAAAGGAATATTCCTTGTACTGATTTACATTTGATCTAAAAAGTTTACACACCTGTTAAAAGCACGTTTTTTTGATGTAAAAAAAGAAAACGATAAATTATGTCAGACTTTTTTCCACTTTTAATGTGAAATAGCAATCAACAACAATCAAGTGAAAAATAAAAAGAAACTTTTTAGGAAAGAAAAAGAAAAAGGTACTTAGAAAAATAAACTTACAATAACCTTGCTGCATAAGTATGCACACCCTTTTATGTAAGTGTCATGTTACTGAATGAACCAATCACATTCAATCTCATGTTCAAAAGTAATTATCCTACAGCTGTCAATGAAGTGATTCCGATTAACCACAAATAAAGATTAGCTGTTGGTGTAGGAGTTTCTTCACATCTTCTTGGTTTCATCTGACTGCTGAAGCTAAAGAGCTTACAAAGCATGTACGGGATCTCACTGTGGAAAGTTAAGGAGAGGGGTATAAAAGAATTTGCAAATAATTAGATGTAACATGGAACACCATGAAGGTCATCATCAAGTGGAGAAAATGGAGCACCACAGTGACATCACCAAGAACAGGACATCCCTCCAAAACTGACTAAAAGAATGTTGAAGGAATATCTGGCAAGTACTGATTACTCTCTGCATGTGACCTCAATCTCTCGTATTCTTCACATGTCTGGGCTATGGGATAGGGTGGCTAGACGGAAGTTTCTTTGCTCACCTCAAACCATGTGGCAAAATGTGTTATGGTCCGCTCTACAGAAAAATGCAATCAAGTCGAAGTCTATAATTTATTTTTAACATATTCTTTTGACTAACACCAATAATCAATAGGCTCTGAGATTAGAATAGAATGTTTCTATAGAAAAAAGAGGGCTAACAGAAACTATGTATGCCCTATTAGGTAGTAACTTTTATTATACTGATTAAAGTAAAAAGTTTTTTAATGAGTACATTCCTTTGTTTAATCATATTTTACTGGATATCAGCTGCTGTGATGAGAAATGGGATTAGCCATTTTCCCATTTTAGCCGGCTACACTATATGAGTCTCTCCATTTTCATAGGGTCAAAAATAACTGGACAAACTAACAATCATAAATATTAGGATTATTTTTAATATGTGGATACAAACCTGAAGTCTGGAACCCATGGACATCACCAAATGTTGAGTTTCCTCCCTGGAGATGCTTTAGCCAGGCCTTTACTGCAGCCACCTTCAGTTGCTGTTGTTTGTGGGTCTTTCTGCCTTCAGTCTTGTCTTCAGTAAGTGAAAAGTAGCTGAACTGGGTTGAGGTCATTGGACATTTAAGAACATTCAATTTCTTTGCTTTAAGAAGCTCTTGGGTTGCTTTCACAGTATGTTTAGGGTCATTATACATCTGTATTGTGAAGGGGCGTCCTATCAGTTTTGTAGTGTTTGGCTGAATGTGAGCAGAGAGTATAGCCCTAAACACCACAGAACTCATCCTGCTACTTCTGTCAGCAGTCACATCATCAATAAACACTAGTGACCCAGTACCATTGGTTGCCATACACGCCCATGCCATAACACTGGCTCCACCGTGTTTGACACATGATGTGGTATACTTTGGATCATGAGCTGTTCATTCCCTTCACCATACTTTTCTCTTCCCATCTTCTTTAGCAAAGTGTTACTGTTCTTGAGTGTTATCAGCGGTTTGCATCTTTAAGCAAACCATCTGTATTTACATTCATGAAGGTGTTTCTTGATGTAGACTTTGACAATGATGCACCTACCTTCTCCAGAGTATTCTTGACTTGGCTAGATGTTTTGAAGGGTTTTTTTTTTCAACAAGGAAAGAATTCTGTGATCATTCACTTTAGTTGTCTTCCGTGGTCTTCCAGGCCTTCTGGTGTTGCTGAGCTCACTAGTGCTTTCCTTCTTTTTAAGAATGTACCAAATTGTTGATTTAGCCACACCTAAAGCTTCTGCTATCCCTCTGTTTTGTTTTTCAGACTAATGGTGGCCTCCTTCACTTGCATTGACACCTCTTTGGACCGCATATTGAGAGTTCCCATCAACAGCTACCAAATGCAAATTCAGCACTTGGAATCAAATCGAGACCTTTTATCTCCTTAATTTATCATGAAATAACA
>JAKKZJ010000001.1:32418060-32436690 GCA_033441845.1 Pangasius mekongensis | reverse complement strand
ATTTTTGTGGAACCTCTTAAAATAAAGCTGAAAGTCTACACTTCGATCACATCTTGTTTTATTTCAAATCCATTGTGATGGTGTATAAAGGCAAAATCACAAAAACTCTGCCATTGTCCAAATTCGTCCGGACCTGACTGTGTACACACACACACACACTCACACACTATATATATATATATATATATATATATATATATATATATATATATATATATATATATATATATATACACACACAGTATATATCCCAAAGAAATGCTGTAGAGCAAAGATGCCTTCAAAAATAATGAAATTAAATGTTTCTACATTTAAAAAATACTACAAAGAGCAGTAAATAGTAATAAATGAAACAAAGTCAGTATTTGGTGTGACGATCCTTCGCTTTTAAAAAATAGTAATCGCAGGTACAGTGTGTGTAGTTTTATAAGGAAATGAGCTTTAAGTTTTATTGAGCATCCAATATAAGTCCTTCTGGAGCCTTTGATAGTCACTCACTTCTTATTTTTGCAGCAAAACAAAGCAGCCTTCAGTATGTTTTTTTTTTTGGTCTGAAAAGTGTCTCTTATGTAATCTGCTGCTTTCTTTACTGACATACCAACATTTTTCTGTAACATTTAATTTTGTGCTGGAAAACTAATGTTTGGAATCTAAAATGTTTTTGTACTGAGTCAATAATGTAGAAGTCATAAAATTAAAATCTATAACAAATTTTGTACTAAAAATAGGTCTTTTGCACAGTACTTTATATACAGTATATATATATATATATATATATATATATAAGCCAAATTAAAGGATAAGAATGATACACTGAGAGTCCTAAATCAGTCCTAAATCACAAAAAACTAATAGGCTGAACAGAAATGAAGAAATCAGAATTTCAGCATGATGAAGGGTGGACAGATGCTGGGCTCATATACTGAAAAACACCCCATATGAGCAGACTGCTTTCAGACTCACCCACTGTTAGCAAAAGCCTTCAGTGTGTACATCAGACTTACCTACAGAAGAGAAGAAAGAGGAAAAACAAATCAGAAATAATTTTGGTTACATACACTCAGTGGCCACATACAATTATACAATCAGCCAATCATGTAGCAGCAGCGCAATGCATAAAAATAAAGTTACCAGTCAAGAGCTTCACATCAAATGACAATGGGAGAAAATGTGATCTCAGTGCTTTGGCATGGTTGTTGGTGCCAGACGGGCTGGTATGAGTATTTCAGAAACTACTGATCTCCTGGGACCGTCACACACAACAGTCTCTAGACTGGTGTAAAAAGCAAAAAACATCCAGTTCTGCGATCGAAAAACCCTCACTGATCACAGAGGTCAGAGGATAATGGCCAGGCTGTATATAGATGATAAAGAGTAACAGACCAAGAACTGAACCCTGCAGAACACCTTGTGTCAGTAAAGTTGTTGTGGACTTGTAACCTTGTTTGGTGATGTAATATTGTCTATCAGTGAGATAAGAAATGAACCAAGAAAGAGCATATCCACAGATTCCAATATCAGAGAGGCGAGAAATGAGAATATCATGACAAACAGTATCAAATGCTGAGCTTAAATCAAGGAGAATTAAGATGTTTATTAACCCAGAATCCATAGAAAGAAGAATATCATTTACCACCCGAGTGAGAGCCGTTTCAGTACTGTGAGATGGGCGAAACCCAAACTGGAAAGGTTCAAGAAGATCATTAATAGTTAAGAAAGATCTTAATTGAGAGGCTACTACTTTCTCTAAGATTTTTGCCAGAAAAGGCAGTTTAGAGATTGGCCTGTAATTGTTCATATTTAAATGATCCAGGCCTGATTTCTTAAGGATGGGCATGACAATTTTTAATTCTATAGGGACAGTAGCAGATACTAAACTGCAATTAACCAAATTGGTTATGATGAGTAAAATATCAGCAGCACACATTTTAAGTAAAGCAGTCGGTGCACAGTCAAGCTGGCAAGATGTAATGTTAGACTTCATAATCAGTTCATGTATAGCAGATGAAGTAGTGAAAGCAGAGAGTGTTTTCTGTGTTCTGCCAAAAGTGTGTCAATCATTTTTCAGTTTTAGAAGTGTCACCATTAATAGATGCCGTGATTGATTTTAATTCATTAGCGAAAAACTGAAGAAAGCCATTAAGAATCTCATCAGAGCCAGAGATAATATGTTTAGGGAGACTGGTGAGTTTGTTCAGATTTTACCTGGACAAGATTAACCTGAACACTACTCTCACTAATGATGTAATTCTACCAAAAAGCTAATCATCACTGAAATATCGTTGTACATGCTTCTGAATATGTGTGAGAAGTTTCACATCATAATATATATTAAATGTATAAAAAAATATAAAGTTTTTCTGCGTTGACCTTGGGATAAATCCATGGCATAATATCATAAAATTGTAGGCTTGTTAGATAAAACCTTAATTCCAAGTTCTCAACAGAACATATACAGAACAACATAACATAAAACTCCTCCAAACAACAAATTCTATTCAAAATGTCACTATGTCTGTGCCTTTAAATTTGCACTGCTCAGCTCGATGAATCTTATACATCTGGCAGAATAGCATAGCTTCCCTTGAGAACATCAAGCTCGAACCCCTCTCTCACAGCAGAAACAGTGAAGCGCATTCCTATTCGCTCCAGCAGCGGAGTTATCTACATAAGTGATTCACAGTACACCTGACAACAGCATCTTCACCATTTCAATTTCAGAGCAATGCAGACAGGTCCCCACTTACTGCCACAGTTAAGAGAGAATACGAATAAAAATGAAAAAGGGAAGAGAACAATTCCAGAGAACAAAAGCAAATAGGGAAAAAAAATCAGGCAGCTGCTCTCAGAATCTAATATATACCTAATTTATTTTGGTCCCAGACAATCACAGCCAAGTTTCAATTCAACAAGGATATTTTTAAGACAAATCCTGAACAGAAATAGTTTTATTGTATAGTATAATTTTATATTATAGAAAATAGTCTCTGTCATTCTGCCACGCTTAGGCACTGAAGTCGTTGCCTTGGTAGTGAAATGTTTTTCTAAGAGTGATCATCCTACAGATTTCCCTCGCATTTCTGGAAATGATCTTAGTTAGATCATAGTTAGCTTCATTATCACACTCTTCTACACACTCCCTGCGTAACACGGCCTTAACATGACTGCATTTAAAAAAAAAATAATTTTAGGCATCACAATTTCATGCCACATTTTTAGCCCATGTAAATCAAAACAGATGAATTCTCTTGACCTATGCATAATAACGGCAGTTTCTTTATGATAGCAATCAATAACATAATAATTTATTAACATGTGTCATATCAATCATCCTATCATTCATTCCAACAGCACACATATCACACACATATAATAATAATACATTTTATTTATAAAGCACTTTACATTTTAAAGAAAATCTCAAAGTGCTAATATATCAGATGTGCATTCTCTACTAAGATATTTATTGTTATTTTCCATGCACTGTATTGTCCTGCATTGTTGTGCACTTTATGTCATGTGTGTCTTTGCTCTTTGTAATGTTTGCACAGTTTGGGAACTTGCAATTAAGAATTTCACTGTAATAATTATATATTGTATAACTCTCTGGACATGACAAAGAACTTGACTTGAGAAAGGGTGACAGAAACACATTTATCACATAGAACTTATAGATGTTAGAGCACTGTAATGTTTAAAAATGGAAAAATTGAAATCCAAGAAACACTTTTTCAAATATTCTGCCCTAACTGAATTACTCTTGCTCTGTGTGTGTGCGTGTGTGTGTGTGTGTGTGTGTGTGTGTGTGTGTGTGTGTGTGTGTGTGTGTGTGTGTGTGTCAGAAGGCAAAGTGGTAGAGCTGATTGAGCTGTACGTCTGGTAAACACAGTCAGTTAAAAAGAAATTCAAGTGGATCACTGTATTATTTGCTCCTGTTTGCTGGGGCTTTAGAGTTTTTCTGTGAACAAGTTTTCATTCTTCAGGCAGACACAGCAGCTTCAGCCAGAATAATAAATATTAACAATTTGTGACTGAAAAATAATAAACTTTCCCTGTATATGGGGTATTTATTCTATTCCTATACTTCCAGGCATTCTCAATACTACAGAGTAACAGGACATCAGCACAAATAGTCACATATAACAATGCTTAATCGTTACACAAATGGACATGACAAAACTATAAAATCTTGATAAAGACATTTCGATGTTCGTATGATATGTATCACAATATATACTGTAGGTTTGCTGACAAACAAACAAACTGCCAGCAAAACAGTAGTGTTGCATTAAAGGAAAAAATAATTTAAAAAAAATTGAAAAACTGTGTGAAACCCAAAAATAAATTATGCAACACTGAAAAAATGTCAACATTAGCAAAAAAAAAACAAAAAAAAAATTGCGATATATCACAATGGTTTGTTGGGACATTTATCACATTGATATCATACTATCATATTACTAAATACCTCGAGTTCACATACTCATGTATTGCTATCATTATGGGGACATTATTCCTCACAAATGACTGAAAATATGGCAGTGGTAACAAGAGGTAAAAAGTATGCACTGTTAACTCTCTCTCTGTGTGTGTGTGTGTGTGTGTGAGTTACTTTTACTTTATAAGCCTACTTTTACACCATACAGGCAGGACATGTGAGCTGATACATAGAAACATATACGGTTTATACAGTATCGGTATAAAGTCACATCGTCATCAGTCACACCACCATCCGCTCACTTCCATGTTAATTTGGCTTTGCCACCAAAAATGTTTCAAATCATTGCAACAAGACCAATCTGTTTCGAATCATCCATGGACAAAAGCAAGCAATCAGAAGTGGAATGCACAAAGTTTGTTCACATTCCAGTGCACCCGCCACATCAACAGGCATAGAGTATCATTAGTTGTGTGTGTTTCCACTACAGAAGAGAGGTGCTTATAGGAAACTGGTCGGCAACTTAAAGGGAAATGACAACATCATTCCATGAGAGAATATGTAATATGTGATTGTCACAAACTGTGAAGCATTGGGGTGGCAGTGTGTGGGAGTGTTTTGCTGGAAAATGGACTTCAGAAAATGGATGGCATCATGAGGAAGGAGGATTATCTAGAAATGCCAACACATCAGCCAGAAAATTACAATTTGGTTGCAACTGGGTCTTCCAGCAGGACAATGATCCTAAGCATATGTCCATAAATATAAAAACATAGGTCCTTAATCTTCTTGGTTTCTTTACTGTATGGGAAAATAGATGGCTGTGGCTTTGTGCCAGAGCTGGTCATTAGTCAGTACATTATCTGTTATAACAGGGCTTATAGTCAAAGAGCATCACTGAAACACCATTAAACATCTTAGCACCAAGCACAAATCAACAGAATTAAATAAAATGCCTTTTGTCAGATTTTTTGACATACTATTTGTAGATAATAGGGACTGTTGCCTTGGAAACATGAAAGTTGCCACACTTACATGCTTTTAGTAGCAACTTAACCTCCCAACCAAGGAACACACACACACACACCTCTCAAACTCATACATCATAAAAGATCTGGAGTGGTTCAGATATACTGATTTTGAGGCAAAACAGTATACCCCTAATGTCTGTGAATAAGCCTGATATGATTCAATACACAGAAACCAAAAGATTCAAGTCAAGCAATTATACACACTTTTGTTAACAGGAAAATGAAAAAGTCCATTTATTAGCTCATCCTGGAAGTCAGATCATCATGAAGGTCAAAAAGCAGGTGCACAGTTTGACCTGGTGATTCCAGCAGTAAAAAGGTGATGTACCACTTTACCCAAGGAAGTCCATTCACGCCTGAGTACGTGTTATTGAAAAGGAGAGAAGACAAACACCCACCCCCATCTTCCATTCAACTAAATACTAAATAAATTATTCTACAGTATATAGTGGGTCTGGAAAGTATTCAGACCTCTTCAGGTTTGCACACTTTGTTGTGTTGTAGATTTAATTTAAAATTAATTACATTTACAAACTACACACAATAACCCAAAGCAAAAACATGCAATTTTTTTTTTTTTTTGCAAATTTATTTTAAAAAATCAAAAACTGAAATGTCTCATTTTGTATGAAAATATGTAAGTATCCAGACCCTTTATTCAGTAGTTTATAGAGCCACTTTTGTCAGCAATTACAGCTTGGAGTTTTCTTAGGTAAGACTCTACCAACTTTGCACATTTCTTTCATTTTTCCTGGCCAATCCTTTCAAGCTCAATTAGATGGGATGGGGAGTGTATTTGAACTGCTATCTACAAGACACTCCACAGATCTACTATGGTGTCCAAGTCTTGGGTTTGGCTGGGCCAGTCAATGGCATTCAGAGGCTTTTCCTTAAGCCACTCCAGCATTGTCATGGCTTTGTATGCTTCAGGTCATTGTAGCCTCTGTCTGATGTCATGTGCACTCTGGAGCAGAATTTTTTCAAGGACCTCTCCATATTTGGCTGCATTCATCATTCTTTCAATTCTGACCAGTCTCCCCATCCTTGCTGCTGAAAAGCACACCCACAGCATGATGCTGCCACCACCATTCATCATAGGGATGGTATTATACAGATGATAAACAGTACCTGGTTTTCGCCCGATGTAGAGCTTGATGTTCTGCCCAAAGGGTTAAATTTTTTGACTCATTGGACCAGAGAATCTTTTAGAAACTCCAGAGAGTCCCCCTTGGGTTCTTGGTCACCTTCCTGATCAAGTCCAGTTTTTGAGTTTGGCCAGACAGCCAGGTCTAGGAATAGAGTTCTGTTGGGTCTAAATTTCAAATCCAAATTTCACAATGATAGAGCCCACTGTGCTCCTTGGTATGTTCAAAGCTTTAGAAATAGTTTTATACTCATGCCCCAATCTATGACTTGACACAATTTGATCATACATCTACTGAGAGTTCCTCTGATTTCATGGCTTGGTTTTTGCTGATATGCTCTGTGAATTGTGAGACCTTATTCACACAGCATTGTGTCTTTCTAAATGATGTCAGAATCATTTGAATTTGCCACAGGTGGACACCAGTCAAGTTCTGCTTATTCTAAACAAACAGCTCAATTTGGAACGCTTTAGCCAAGAGTTAGAATACTTATCAAAATGAGATATTTCAGCTTTTGATTTTTAATAAATTTACAAAAATTTAAAAAAACATTTCACTTTGTCATTATGGTTTATTGTGTGTAGACTAATGATACTGAAAAAATGTTTATGGATGAAAAATTTAAGAACAAATGAAGAACACATGTATTCCATGCAGGCCTCCTCACTTCCCCCTGATTAAAAGCTGTATCAGTTCACATACCACTGACCTGTCCCACCACTTCTCTGCTTTATAAGCATCTTATAGGGTTAAAGGCTGTTCTGCGGTAAAACTGCTTACACATTTGCTTTATTACACACACACACACACACACACACAGTGCTAACATATAGATTATCAAGCACTTTTACTTGATTAGCGTAAGAGCCATGTTCCATGTTCATGTTTATATCCTAAGTAGTTTTAGATTTTAAAGAGAAGTGTATGTGTATTGTGTGTTAATTGTAGGGAAAAATGATAAATGAAACAAGATGAGTGTGAGTTGATCATATCCATCAGTCTAATTAGCTAAAATATATCCGAGCAGCACAGCAACACAGATCAGCAATGCCAATAATCAATGCAGAAAGCAGAATGAGCAGCACATGTCAGGAAGAATAAGTCTGGCATTTAGATACAAATAGATACTCTATACAAAAGCACCTCTTCCATATCCTACAAAGCCATCAGCGTGGAGAAACACAATTAAATCACTAGTGGATAAAATGCACACCCTGAACTCATTTTCAGGCACACACACAGACATACCAGAAATATCTAGAATACAAACAGCATTTCAAGATTAACATCAGCTATTTCAGGTATTTCAAACCATTTTAATAAGCAAATCATTTGTTCTACAAATTTGTTGTACTTTCTCTGCCATCTCTGTCTTTTTTGTCTACTAAGAGATCTTCCTCTATCTAATAATAACCACTGTGTTTCAGTGAAAAATCCAGACTCATCTCTTGTCCCAACTTGGGTGTCTGTTTGTCTGGCTTTTTTCCTACCTCGTGTCCACATAGCAACATGCTGTATATGAGTGAAGGGTCAGGCCCCCCCAACCAAAAAAACAACAAAAACAAACAAAAGTAAAACAATGGGTTTGTCTCTGTATGTGTGTGGATGGGGGGAAATAATGGGTGCCAGGAGAAGAGCAAAAATGGTATTTCCTTTTTTTTTTTTCTCAAAGTGTTCAGGTCAAAGTGTGTGCTGTTCTATTGCCCAATGTGAACTTTAATTAATTAATTTATTTATTTATTTATTATTACTACCATAATTACTATTATTACTGCTTTATTATTATTATTATTATTATTATTATTATTATTATCAGTAGTAGTAGTAGTAGTAGATAAAGATCATCATTCATTTATTTGTTGGTTGGTTAACTACAACAGATTAGGCAACACTAGTATCTAAAAGCTAAAAGACAATGTAAAGCCTTGAAACCAAACAAAAGCATACATAAAACCTTCCACGTTATTGACTTTTAAGTTATTTCTTGGCTCAGAACTTGGAAGAAGTTATCCATGGCTGAGGCAAATTTATGTCAAGAATGAAAGTACAGAGAAAGTATTTGATTCTTGTCTCATCTCAAAATCATTGTAAAAATTAAATTTGACACGGCAAAGGCTAAATAACATGGCAAAAGTAACGAAAAAGAACCTTGGTTTGTTCTGTCAGAAAGGAAACTACATTAAGTACATTAAGTGCTAAAACCAGTGGGATTCATAACCAGAGCTATGTGTTTTACTGCACTACACACTTCATTCAGGTCATTCTGGTGGTAAAGGCAAATGACCTTGTATTCAATACAATAAAATGCTCAGATGTAGCTACGCAGATTAAAACCAGTCTAGAACTTCAGAGAGGTTTGGATAGAGGATGTGGTGGCTGATTAAATTACCTAATCTTACAGTCAAATTAACTACTTTTATTATTCACTTTACTGTTTAATGTTTTGAGCTGATTCTGATAATAAAGATCAGAAAATATATCTATTAAATATATCTAAATTATAATAATACCTAAATCTATCTATTTTTAAAGGTCTTACACCAGAATCTAGCTTTCTTTGCCTAACCATAGCAAGGCCTAGAATATTTTAGATTTTCTTTTTTCCAGCTGAAGACAGGAAGTAGACAGATGGTGGGCAGATTTTTTTTTTACACTATTCCCGCCACAGAGAACAATCAAAGCAACACACGTCCAATACAAAGCATTTGTACTTTGTATACTGCACTTGACAGGGAGAGAGAGAGTATTTGTGTATACTCCTGTGTATATGTGTATTTCATCTTGCCCTAGCAAAGAAACTGCCAGCTGCACCATTAACGCTTGTGCGAAACAGCACATCTGAAGCTCTTTGACTTATCCAGGCTACACAGAGCTGTATTTCACTTTATCCTTACATAGCAGGTTGACATGTGAATCTGTCATTATTAGAAATATCATAACCATCTCTATCAATTATAACAGAAATCCTAAAATTGTAATTTGTAAGCATGTCTGAAAAGGTGTCAGACATTAAAGCAAATGAGAAAGCTTAACTACATAAAGCCATAACTATATATACCATAAGTATGTACCAGTATCAGGTAATAGATTTCAGCTATAAATTTCAGCAGACTTTTTTTAAAAGTCTTTTTTTAACAAATCCAAAGCATTCAGTTTCTCTTTGTTTGCTATTATGCATATAGATATTGCATGCAAAGAATTACAGTAACATGTAAATATCACTGAAGGGAAGGTGTTTTGATATTGCTTATGTTTTGTTTTCATATCCAGTAAACTACGCTTTTGGTGGCTGATGCCATAATGATTTTTGTTTTTTCATCATTTTCATTATGGAAGCTTATAACAATGAAGAGCAAGGTAATTTTGATGCTAATATTTTTAAGTAACATTAAAGTCAGGATAAACATCAGCCTAGTTTTCCCTCATAAACTAAGCACAATATCTAAGGCTCAGTTTATTTATTTGCTTCCTGTAAATGGCCAATGTCAACTGACTAATTATTTTTATACAGTTTTGAAAGAAGCATGATATTTTACTTGTCAAAATTTAATTTAGTTTACCTTATGTTCAAGTGATTTTCTTCTACCACATTGTCTCTCCTAATTTATTAAAAAACACAAGCATCCAAAGGTCCAATTTACAATTTCTCTTACCGCAGCCTTTCATCACCCTCATTACCATCCTCTAATTATAATTACAGATTCTGTATAGCTGCTTCTTCATGCATATCAAAATGTGATTTTCTTCAGCAGCATATAACAAGGTCACGACAAGGGCATGCACTTACTGCACTTTCTGTCTGCACTATTAAATGTGAAATGTGAATGTGTGTGTGGGGGGGGTGGTAATGGAAGATGAAAAAAGAAATAAGGGTCACAATCCACAAGCGGAGTAAATAAAATAAATGTGATGCTCATTCAGTACTAAACATTGATGTCTAAAAGGCATATACAGTTGATATAAAAAGTCTGCCCACTCCTGTTAGGTGAAAAAAAAGAAACATTTTAGTTGGGGGGGATGGGGGGGGGGGGGACTTACAATAACCTGGTTGCATAAATGTACACACCCTTTTATAATGGGGCATGTGACTGTGCTAAGAATTACCCAATCACATTCAAACTAATGTTCAAAAGTCATTATACACCTGTCATCAGTGAAGTGATTCTGATTAACCCCAAACCCAAAACAGATCAGCTTTCTGTAGGATTTTCTTGGCATCATCTGGGTCTGCAAAGAACAGGATGTCCCTAATGAAACTAATGAAAGGACAAGATGAAAACTTATCAGGGAGGCTGTCAAGAGACCTACAGCATCATTAAACTGGTCACCCCCTGCATGGGACAACAACCTCACATTCTTCACATGCCTGGGCTGGGGGCAGGTTGACTAGACTGAAGCTCACCTAAATCATTCCAAAACATGTGGCAAAATGTGTTATGATCTGATGAGACCAAGGTAGACCTTTTTGCACATAATTCTAAAAGATATTTTGGTGCAAAATCAAGACAGCTTATCACACAAAGGTGAAGCATGGGGGCTCTATAATTTTGTTGGTTGCTGTATCACATTAATGGTGCAAAAAGATCTGATATGATTATCTTGGTTTTGTTTTTTCACATCACAAAAATTTGCAATATTAACAGGGTGGGTAGACTTTAAAATGCACTGTACATCATTATAGGGATGGAAATGGCCTTCTTTCCTTTTATAGGTATAATTTCAATAGTTTATAATGGGATCAAACAGTACTAGCACAAAATCTAAAAATAGATACCCATTTTCCAACTTTCTAAATGCACAACAAAAAAATGCAGAATATAAAGTTATATAAGACCAAAGCTGACTAATAACAAAAGAAAGAGAAGAATCAAGATAGGTTTCATCTCTTGAGACATATCTTGATATGACTCTGTGTGAGGAGTCAACTAAAATAACCCTGAGATCTAAAACAATTGTTAATGTTAATGGAAATTTGTGCAGTCTTTACAAGGACCACACCAATCTTTAGACAGGTAAGAAACACTGAAGTATAACCAGCATTAATTGATATATCCAGGTTCCTTATCTTATTCCAGTGATCTGGGAACACCTATGGTAACGCACATTGTGTTCACATGAATATTAATTGTTTTGTCTCTTCTACAGATGACCAAAATCTGACAGTGATTACCCACTTTCCTCTGACATCCTCGCACATCAGTCATGCTTAGTCTGACAGACGAGTGAAGCCCTGACACGAGTAACATACTGTCAGGTGATTGAATTCATTTACTAATCATTCACAGTGGCGTACAGCATCGCTAAATAAGCAGCTGTACCTTTCTCATCTTCATCTCGACACACACACAAACCCAAGTTTAAAATCTGATGTAAAATTGTAGTACCATAGTTCTAATTTGGTTAGTCTATTATGATTATAATTATCCTCACATATCAGGGTTGTTAGAATGCTAGCTGTTTTTTCCCTGTGCTTTATGGTTACTCAGGATTATGTGTAGAAAATTCTTATAGCTACATACATGCAACATAAACTGTATGTTACATATGCACAGTCAAATGTCCAGAAATCTCAAAAATAAATAAATTAATTAAATTAAAAATAAAATGTGTGTGAATGTGTGGGTTAATGGTCTTGCATACAAACAGATATGAACATTTCAAAGTCATTATGTTTTCAATTTATGTAACCACTTTCCATCTTTTTCACTTTCAAACTCTAATCCGCTGTTAATAATAATAATAATAATAATAATAATAATAATAATAATAATAATAATAAAACACAAGTAAATTGAAAAGGTAAATGCTTGCATGAAAGCCATCCCTTAAATATCCTACACCCCTCTTCACAATTCTCCAACTCTACTTATTCAGGTATTTAAACCTTCATGCCTCATTTAACAGCTTTAGTGGCTTATTGAGTTTACATTTGGGAACTCTGGTCAACAAAATCAAGTTTCCTTTTCACCTGCAGCTGCAGAACCAATCAAACTGAAGCGTAATAGCCTGCTCGTATCAGAGTCATTTATTATAACTATAACTTTCACTTTCAATTATGACATTTATTGGAACTCTGAATAACACCCTCAGTAGGTATGAAACTTGGTCAGATTTCTTTTTTCTGTCTCTTTTACACCAGGTCAACATTAAATGCTCCTGTACTTCTCTCTGTGGAATTGAGATTGGCGTACCATCATCAGCTCACTTGATATCTCTGGTTTGATTATGAAAAAAGAAGGTGCCACAGTCTGATCTACCATTAGTTTGCAAGTGAAACAAAAGTCCATTTTAAAAACAGTATTCTACAGAAGCCAACAAGTTTCTGTTAAACATCTTACTACTCACTACTTAAGAAGTGCTGACCTTATGTATTATATAATTATAGTGGGTCTTGCCAACAGATTTCAACAGATGCCACTTTACACAGTGTCTGTGTAGAGACATACAGAAAGTTTATTAAGTCAGATACAAGAGGTTACAACATCCACTCAGTCATTTCCTCTGCTATTGGTTTAAATGAAGTGGTCTGTAAAGAAAGTCAGATGTATGTTGAAACATTCTCTGCTCAGCCGACACATTATAACGTCAGTGCCAATTAAGAAAATTTATGCATGTTTGCCCCCCAATATTTTCCAGAAGAGGCTGTATTTAATATGTGGGCTGTCCTCTGGTTAAATCCCAACCCCATGACATGATGTACCATGGCGAGGGAACGCTCCAACCCTGACAGGGTTGGAGATTAAGCCATTTATCGTTGAGAGGAACTCAAATACTGCTTGTCTCCTTGTCTCTGGAGACGGCTTCTCTGTCAGCCAAAAGCTGACAGCACATCATAGCTAATAATAGACTGCAGGGAGCCAAACTTTCCCACAAACTGAATGGAGAGAGAAAAAATCAGCACTCAGTTTAATTTAATTGTATTGATTTACTAAAACCCAGGCATAAAAATACTAAATTGTGGAAACAGTCACGACATTTAGAAAGGTGGTTGTTTGTTAATGAACTGACAACAAAGTGAGAATGTAGTGCTGAGAAACGTATTTAGTCATTTAGAGTGACAAACATGTTTGAAAGTAGGCTAATAAGTATGTTTCTTAAAACATCCATACTATATTTGTGTGATGGATCAAAATAAATGGCCATAGATCTCTTTTGCCTGCATACTGATTCAAATGACTCAAATTTAATCCTTTCTTTCTTTTTATTATTTTTTTTGTTAGTGCCCCGACCCCCTGATTAGCTAGGATTTATACATTTTAATGAAAACTTCTGCACAAGAATTTCATCATGGTCACAGCTGACTAACTTTCTAATTAAAAGTACTAATGCATTCAGTTTAATGCTTTGGTGCTCCAGCAAGTTTTGGGACATTTCTCAAATAGTTTTGAAGAATGCAATCTCAAAGCCTACAATAATCTCTAATATTGGCCAGTTTATGTATTCACACTGGCTTTGACCAAGTCTGAGAACATACACAGACTCAGAACATACATAGACTCATAAACATACATAAAGAGACTCATAATCATAAGTAGATTTGCACAAGCTACATTCTTCCTTTGTAAGCTTAATATAATGTTCTTAATTATTTAAAAGAGAATAATGGGATGATATTTTATTTGTGAAATAAATGATATTTAATTTGTGAAAGAATGGAATGTCTGTGTAATACTCTGTGTAACAGTTAGGACTTAATGTAGATTGTTACACAGAGTATTACGCAGACATTTATTCAGAGAATAACGTATCCTAATACAAAAAAAAAGAAAAAAAAAGAGAGATGATCCTGTACATAAAGACAGTTTTTTTAAAAAATTTTTTTTACCAGTATTCCCTTCTGAGACCAAAAAGTCATACATTGATTCAAACAATTCACTACATTTTATGGAACAACATAGACAACAATTAACATTATGCACAAATTGATAAGTTTTTCAGTTTATTGGTTTATCAGTTAATGTAGACTTACAAATATTGTATAGACTTACATATAGTAACAAATAATATTACTAGTACAACTAGAAATCAACTTGTTAATGATATGTGTGCTAGGACATAATTGATCACAATGTATTGGTATTATATTGTCACTTTGCCCAGCCCATGTATTATGCAGTAATACACGTTTAACATATTAGTATTAGGCAGTGTGAGACATCTTATCATGACACAACCTGCCTCATCTGTGCTAATAAGACAGTGGTATAGAGAATGTCTCTGCCCCTGTCATCACTAATGCTTGAAAAAATGCTGCAGCAGCAAAAATTCCAACCTATAAGAAAGTAATGCTATCCTTGAAATAGTCAATGTATTTTAATGCGCACCATTTACTTTGCCAATGGGATCATTAAACCCCCAGCATTCCATCACACATTTTTGTAAACCTGACCACGAAGGCACACAGAACTCACAACAGATTTGACTCTCACTCTCTTCTACTCTTTCTCATGAATGCAATTCTTTTAAAAACTCAGAAATAAGTATTAAAGCAGGCATTTGTTTGACTCAGAGTATCCTTTCCTCATACATTCTCAACTGCATCTTGCAGAAAGTAAATCAGAGCAGATCAGCTAGAGTCACTGAAGAGACAGGCGGCTCATATAACCATTGATAGAGAAAGCAGAAGCTATCAGCAGAAAGAATCTGCGCTAGTAGAAGCTGCTGTGCTGATGAGAGCTGGTGTTGTGTTCAGAGCTCACTGCCCCAGTCTGAATGAGTCAGACCTCTAGTGAATGTCTCTGGGCTCTGTTCCAAATCCAACTCCACACACTGCACTGCACCCGTGCAAATGTAGTGACCCTGCTTGCCTGTTAAACTATGCCTAGCATCCTTGAACCACATCAGAAATGACTGAATAACACAGTGAAGCAGAGCCAAAAACAATGTGAGTTTTGCGTTTCACTGTCAGAATAATAAATAGAAGACAACACAGACATTGCTTTATTTTTAAAAGTGTTGGGGGGAAAAGTGTGTGATTAATTATAAATCAAGTGAGTTCTGAAGTGTTAAGCATTAATGAAGTGTTTTAACTCATCATTAAGGATGACAACTGTATGTTAAGACATAAAGTAATGTAACGCTAGCTCAGCATCATTTCGGCAAGCAAGCAGCTAGCTAGGAGTTGGTGCTCAGTTTGGAGCATGCAAATGTTAATTATTTACCCATTTTGGTAGAATTCATCATTTTGCTCAAATTGTCTTTTTGCTTTTAAAGTATATACAGAGTATAAAAGCCAGAACTTTACCATTGCCTATGTGATGTAACAATGTTACACCACACTAGGAACAATCTCACTGGGAAGCTTGATCTAGTACTGCATCTAGCATTCAGAATATAAGACTAACACTGTCAGATGGTTATCCAATAGTTGGCTCATTGTATTGAAGCATAACATAAACCTATATGCCTAGAGGAATTATTTGTTTTTAAGCTAATGAAAAGCAGACATCTTAGTATTATCCCTCCTGGAGATAGTTAAAATACACATATAATTGTACTTTTTTTAATAAAATGAATTAACCATAATACTATCCTATCTGTTTCTTTTTTCTCTGAAGCTTATTATGTGCTTATTATCTTGTCATTGGCTTGGATGGTGGTCTTTCATCTTTCATGATAAATAAATATAACCGTTTCGTTTTTTCGTGATATGTACACATCACAAGCAACACAAAAGGTAATATTTAGCCAGTGTTCTTAAATGCAGAAATGGTTTGCTAAAAACAAACGTAAGTTGCATCTGGTTTGTCTTTTTGTAACATTTTTGTCATATTCAAATATAAAGTTCTGTTTGGTTTTGTCAATTTTATCCATCACCAAAATATACCGAAAAACTGAGTCAAACAATATTCATTTTGATATTAGAGGATCATCAAATGATTCTGTGATAAATACAAACACAAGCACCATTTTAAACTATACCATCACCTATAGCCTATGATTAGCTTATAAGCTAAAAAGGGATTGAGGTGGTCACTGGATTGTGAGAAAGCTGGAGCACACTGAGAGTTTCTGCTTCCCCTGATTACCTTATCTCTAAATCCATGATCACACACTACAGTTGCCCTAACAGTCAGTTATGAGATAACACTTTAGCTAGCCTGCAGATATATATTAAAATAGAATATAATAATACAATGCCACTGTAGGGATTCAGAGTCAAATTCCCTTTCTCAAAAAAAAAAAAAAAACCTGAATACCACAGAGATCAATTTTTCTGCTAATACAAGCATGTGTTATATAAACTGTATCCAAACTGCAAGTGATCACTGATCTCCAGGCTTCTGTCTCTGAAACAAATCTAAACCACATGGAAACTGGCAGATAGCACTTTCATGTGTCTCCTAAAGAAGGAGTGTAACAAGAGTGCTGACCTAATCCATCAAGCTATCATCCATCACAACTTTCCTTTTTTTCCCCTCTTCACCCCCACTGTTTCTCTCTAATAATGGTGCTTTGTTCAGAGTTCAGCAAAGGACAAAAGGACAGACTGAGACCCAGACATATCCATCACATCTGAAAACAAATAGAAGTAAAGGATGTTACAAGAGCTTTTAAGATGATAGTCATAACGTGAAAGAAGAAAAAAATAATAAGGCATGTGGATGTAACAGACAGAGTTTTCTTTATCATGACCATCACTGAGGCAGTTGTGGATATAGGATATTTAGTTATATCTACTCCTCTCATTGCTTTATAATGCACATGCACTGGCCACTTTAATAGGAACACCTTTACACCTGCTCATTCATGGAATTAGACAATCAGCCAATCATGCTGCAGCAGTGCAATGAATAACATCATCCAGAAACACATTATTTCAGCTCAACATCAAACATCAGAACCCTGTTCATACCAATATTTAGTGCCATCCACTTGGGATCCAATCACCCAAGATGGATGTTAATACCAAGTCAGAACTGCCCCTAAGAATTTGGTTAATCCCTTGTCTCTGTCATAGGAATAAATTTGAGTCTGACATTAGTTTTATTTTAGTGAATCCATTAATTATCTGATATATTATATAGATAATTTTACATTTTTACATTGGATTTACATTTCACAGCTACTAAATAGAAATATACCTGCATAGACTATGCAACTAAATAGAATATACGCATAAAATGGGCTGCAGAAAATGGAACAGGACATATATAAGGCTCATAATACCATTTTAAGAGGCAACTTGTTGCAATGTGGAGGGTAAATGCTACCATGCTGGCAGATTTCAAATTTGTACTACTGTTTTCCTTTTTTTCCCTCCTCATTTTCCCTCCGCATTCAAAAAACATACACAACTGACATGAATGAAGTAGCAGCATGTGCTCAAGTGATGAATTAAAAAAAAAAGATCACCTGGTGATCACATTGTTTTGTATCCTGGATGCTAATAGAATTTACGCTGGAGTGAGATTAATGAGCTTTTAATTGTGTGTTCAGATCCATGACAGGAAGATCTCCACAGATATCACTAAGACACGTCTTCCTGTAGAGACTACCCTCTGAGTCTTCAGGGGAAAACTGTCTTGTGCTGAGACAGCCTTTTTTTTTTAATGCCTTCAACTCCTCTTTCAGATTCCTTATACTGATCAAAACTCATTTGGTGAAAACACTGGGGAAAATGGAGCACAGAACAATACGCTTTCAGAATTTATATTTCTCCATCCCTACTGCATTAATGCATTTAACTGTCTCTTTTTTTTATCTGTACATGTCTACATCACTGCCTGTCTCATATCAGCTCCCTGGAAGTGGAGGACAGGTAGGCAAATATCAGATTTTCATGGAATGGTAATTAGTTCACATTAAATAGCTCTCTCCTGACTCTATTAGCCCAGCACTGCTTTTTATGCTACTGCTACTCTTATGTTTACACTATTTCGGCTATTTATATCGTACTCTGCACTATTGTCACTAGGTCACTTTTAAACAGAAATGCGTACTGTACAAGAGGTACTGGTCGGCGCTGTAGTCATTGTACTGTCTTGTTCTGTCTTGTGCTGTCTGCACATGTTTG
>JAKKZJ010000001.1:32230263-32241375 GCA_033441845.1 Pangasius mekongensis | reverse complement strand
CTCTCTCTCTCTCTCTCTCTCTCTCTCTCTCTCACACACACACACACACACACACACACACACACACACACACACGTATTTTGTCTCACCTGTGAGAAACAAGAGTATGAACAGACAGTGCTCCATCACTGATGTGTCCTTAGGAAACTCACTACGAAATAAGAATCAGTAGTCCTGATCAAAAAACTGATAAGTACACGTATCACATCAATATACATCATGATATTTGAAGTTAAACATGAATCAGTGCAGTTTTTTTTTTTTTAATTTTTATTTTGAAGTAGCAGCATTGACAATACATTATTTCAAAACAAATGCAGTTACAATTATATCTGCCATTCAGTTTTTTCCTTTTTTTTTTCTTAACCCAAAACAAAATAAAATAAAATAAAACAGTATTATTAACAACAAACATTTTAACAAGGGAGGTCAGTACTTAATAGTCAAGTTCTATTTTAAATAATATTAAATGTTTGATCCTGGTCTATGGTAGAGACTATGGGGGAGAGGATGTGCAAGGGAGATCACAATAACAGTTTATATTCAGAAGGGAAGTGTCTTTTGTTTTATACCTCCACAAAATCTGGTCGTATTGGCCTTATATATTCAATCCACTTGGACCAAACTTTTGTGAATACATTCTTCTGAAGACAAAGGGAAAAAGTGATCTTTTCCATAACATAAATATCATTTACAATATCCATCCATTCTTGTATTGTGGGGGGTTCAGGAAGCAACCAGCGCCTTGTAAGTGCCTTTTTACCAGCAATTGTTAAAATACCAAATAGATATCTTTCAGGCCATCTTGTCTGGAGATCAGTATTTCCCAAATATAATATGGAAAAGTGCAAAGGTAGTGTAGTGTTAAAAAAATATGTGCCAGTGATTGGCTTCCCGAAACCCACACTGTCTCCAACATTTGGTGTCTCCTCCCCCAATATGTGCTTTCTGTTTCGGTGTAATGAAAAATCTGATAAGGCATTTCCACCTAAATTCCTGCCATATGTGAGAATTTGTACATTTCCATGGGAATTTACAGATATCAAGCCATTCCTCATTTGTTATTAAAAGATTACCTTCTTTTTCCCATTTTTCTTTAATATACTCTGTGGTGTGAGTTTTATTTATCCTAAGACCTTTATAGAGTTTAGAGATGACACCCTTTTTTAAATCACCTTGGTAAGCACTAAATATCTTCAATATCAGGTCATCGAAGTCTGTTTTATTTTTGATGTTGTTTTCAAAATAGTTACGTAGCTGAAGATATCTATAAAAATCAGATTTCTCAAGGCAGTATTCTTTCTTCAAACTTTCAAAGTCTTTCAACTCTCCCTTTTCAGTGAGAGAGTGGAATGTTGTTATTCCTTTTGAGACCCAAAATTTGAATTTATAATCCATTCTATTTGGCTTGAATTCAGGGTCTTAGGCACACCATTGAATTATCTGTAATTTACGATCTAATTTATTTTCTTCCTTTATTGTATTCCAGATTTTTAGATGGGCTTTAATCCATGGGTTTTGTACTTTCTCTATCAATCTTCCCAAACTTTTATGTACCAATAATGCTTGAATTGGGGGGTCATTCATTAGGGAGAGTTCAATATCTTTCCATCTAGCTTGGTATGTTGGATTACATATATTAATTAAAGATTTAGTCTGGGCTTCATGGAAGCAATCCCTAAGATGAGGTAAAGCCATACCTCCTTCTTCCATTGGGAGTTGTAATGTTCTGGGGGATCTTAGCAATGGTGTGATCATAGCCAAATAAATCTGGAAATTATCTTATTTAATTCAGACCAATTTTTTAAGGGAATTTCTACTGGTAGTGCTTGAAATAGATAGAGATATCGTGGAAGAATGTTCATCTTTTTCGAGTCAATTCTATGACTGAGACCAAGGAAAGAGACGGCATTCCATGTATGTATATCATCTTTAATTTTTATTAAAAGTGGTTTAAAATTTGCCTCTGCTAGTGTGGAAGTCTCTTTTGTTAAATATATTCCTAAATATTTCAACGATTTCTGATTCCAGTTAAAGTTGAATTTGTCTTTAATATATTTTGGCTGTGAATAATTAAAAGTCAAAATTTGCGTTTTTTGTATATTTAATTTGTATCCTGCATATCTACCAAATTTTTCTAGAAGATTCATTAATTCAGAAAATGTATTAGTGGGATTACTTAAATAAATCAAAATATCATCCGCATATAGTGCTACTTTATGATCTTCTCCATTTATACTAATGCCTTTGATGTTTTGAGTCTGCCTTATTAATTGTGCAAGAGGTTCTATATAGAGCGCAAACAGCAATGGTGAAATTGGACACCCTTGTCTTGATCCACGTTTTAGTATAATGCTATCTGAAAGGTACCCATTTATTTTTATTCAGACGGATGGTTTATTATATAGCGCATGGATGCCCCTAATAAAAATTTGGTGCATGCCAAATCTTTCCAGAGCTTTATATAGGAAAGGCCAGCTTACGGAATCGAAAGCCTTTTCCGCATCTAAACTGATTAAAAGAGCCTCAAGTTTATCTTGTTGAACTCGGTTTAATATATGTAGAGATCGTTTAATATTATCATGCGTTTGTCTTTGAGAAATAAACCCAGTCTGATGGTTATGTATTAGTTGGGGGAGAATCTTTTCCAATCTTTTGGCAAGAATGCTTGTATATAATTTGTAATCAACGTTCAGGACCGAAATTGGTCTGTATGAACTACATTCCAATTTATCTTTTCCCTCTTTTGGGATAACTGAGATCACCGCCTCACTCCATGATTGGGGCATTTTGGCCTCCATTAACGATATATTACAAGCCCGAAGAAGACTCGGTATTAATTCAGAGCGAAAAGCCACTCTGACAAAAAGCCATCCGGGCCAGGAGACTTATTCGCCTTGAGCCTGGAGATGGCGTTATTCAGTTCTGTCTCAGTTATCGGACCTGACAACGTTTGATTTTGTTCCTCTGTTACAAGAGGTAACTTGAGGGAGTCAAGGAATTGTCCAATCTGTTGTTCATCCTCTAGGGGTGGTTGTGTATATAGTAATTTGTAATATTTTTTAAATGTTTTTTGTATTTCATTTTGTTTGTATTGTATGTTTTTAGTATTCAACTCCTTTATTTTATAAATCGTATTATCTGTTTGTTGTTTTTGTAGCTTTCTTGCCAAAAATTTTAATGATTTAGAGCCCGATTCATAATATTTGAGATTTGTCAGTCTTAATTGCTTTAATTTCTTTTCGTAAGCACAAAATGATATGATTCTGCCCCTAATGACTGCTTTTAAGGCATCCCATAGCGTAGCTGAATTAACTTCCCCATTATCATTTTCTTCAAAAAATATTTTTATATCCTCTTTCATTTGAGTTTGAAATTGATGGTTATTTAGAATACTTGTATTTAACCTCCAAAGTGTTCTTCCTGGGTTATCTCTAATATGTATAGTACAAGACAGGGGTGCATGATCAGATAAATCAATAGATCCAATATCACAACTTTGTGTTCTATGGCGATCTTTCTTTAAAACCAAAATATAGTCTATCCTTGAGTATACGTCATGGGGACACGTACAAAAAGTATAGTCACGACCTGATGGATAAAAATCTCTCCAAAGATCTAGTATTTTGGGGGGGGGGGGGGGTGAATATTACATATTGTTATGATAGTATCATTTATTTTCCCTGAAACTATTATGTATCTTCCTTCCTTATCTGAGATCTCTGAGAGGTGCTCAAATTAGATTTTTTTGTGATATTAAAATTGCTACACCTCTTCTGTGACCTGACTTATTTACTAAGGTGTACTGACGAATACACCTTAGTAAATCCCATTCTCTTTAGTTTTTCATGTTCTCCTGGAGTGAGATGTGTCTCTTGTAGGAGTACAATCTCTGCTTTTTCCCTTTTAATAGTATTTGACTCCTCTTAGCTGGGTTTAAAATCCCATTCACATTAAATGTGATGACTTTAAGGACATGCCTATTCATATTCTTCTTTGTTGGCTAACAAGCTTAATCTCTCCCGCAGCGTCTCCATTGTTATTCAATTTATACATTATTAGTTCCTCTCCCAAATTATCAACATTAAACAAAAACCAAAGTAGAACCATTTTAAACGACAAAATGCCACCGTAACAAATAAGAACAGTCGTTTCTGGTGTTGAGGCTCGTTTGAAAAGAGCCTTGAGGAGCTTGCAGATGAAGCCTCGTAAGGGAAAGTCCCACGTAGTGACACAGGTGGGGCCCTACTAATGTTATATATGCTATACGTTAATGCAAATAAAATTATAAATGATTTAACGAATACAAAGTAAAACAAAACAAAAATAAATAAATAAATAAATAATAAGATAAAATATCCCAGATAACTCACCAATTAACAAGTCCCGACTTCTTCAATTATTCAAAAAATAAAATCGTAGGATTTACCCTACAGAATAAATGTCCATGGCAAACAGGATATAAAATAACGTTATAACTGTGAGAGTCAGTTGAAACTTATCTGCATTTCACACGCGAACGTTTCGCAGATCATCACTTCCTGAATTTCTGGAGTTTTTCTTTATATTGCGGGTGAAGAGTTTTTTGGTTTGTGTGGAACCGTCCACTGCCCCAGGTTCTTCATCTCCGCCCCTGTTTCGTCTTCTCCCTGCCACTTGCCAAGTAGATAGTTGTGCGATTTCCTCCTGGTCCGTGGCAGTGGACGGCTTTACCACGGTAACGGAGAATCCTCGTGAAACCATGTCTCTCGTTCTCTCCGTAGCATCCTGGTATATTCGAGTGCCGTCATCATAAAGTACGCGCATCCTTGCCGGGTACGGTGTCTGGAACTTTATTTGTTTTTCTTTTAACACTTTCTTGACCTCGGCGCACTCCCCTCGTCTCTTAAGCACTTCAGGAGGAAAATCATGATCAACCAAAAAGCGAGCGTCGTTGCAGAACACTTTTTTTTCTGCCAAGCTCTCCGGAGCACCTCTTCCTTTGTCCGGTAACTGCCGAATTATACTACTATAGACCGTGGCTTAGCGTGCGGGTTATTGGGTTTCGGTACTAATGCACGGTGTGCTCGTTCAATCCCGAGCTCTCTGTCCTGGGGAAAGTCTAAGGCACTTTTCAATAAGTTATCTAGAAAGTCAACCATGTTTGTACCTTCTTTATCTTCGGGTATTCCGTAAATCCTTAGGTTGTCTGTACGAGCTCGGCCCTCTTGAACTACGAGTCTGGCTTCCAGATTAGCTTGGCGTTGTGTTAGCCGCTTGTTTAGCACTGATACTGCTTGGAGCACGGTCTCAGATTCATCAATTCTTTCCTCTACTTCCTCCAATCTGTCGTTTGTTCTCTTCAGTTCTCGTTTAATATCGGAAAGCTGTACCTTATTATCCCTTCTGAATTCTCGGAGTTCGTTGAGGATGCATCGCAGGCTAGCTTCAGAACTGTCTTCACCATGTGGAGATGATGTCGGCGAGTTGCTTCTACTACCTTGCCTTGTTTCAGGGTCGTTTTCTACTACATTTGCCGTTGTCCTACTTCTAGTAGTAACCCCTTTCTCCATTGTTGCATAAAATATTTACGAGGTTCAACAAAACTGATTTTTAGGGGTTATTTTAAAAAACTGTCAGGGAGCTCGAAAATTAGGCTGTCATCCTCTTGGTGGCGTAACCCAGAACCCCCCGAATCAGTGCAGTTTTTGTTCACAATCACAATAATGAAAGTCCAAGAATAACACAGTAGTCTACAGAAGTGGAGCTGTGGGTATCTGAGCACTGGCCCCTTTGCCCCTTGATATACGGTGGGGACCAAAAGTCTGAGACCACTAGTAAAAATGCTTCTGCTTGGCTTTATTTTTCAGTTTAACACAAAGGTTTTCATTACGAATAATATTATTAGCAACAACTTGTGAAAAGTGGAATCTTAGAAGTATTTACATTACATAGTATTTGGCAGATAAGCTTATACTACATATGGACAGGGTAGCAGCCAGGTAGAGAGTATAGTAATGTCAAGATCTACTGTATATACAATATTTTTATAAAAACAGTAGCAGCAAAAAATGTAACTAGTAAATACAGAAATGTGCAAAAATTGCAAAGGGAGTGGGATGGTGTTCAGTTGAGTTTGAGTATGTGTTGTCAGTCCAGACTCTATTGAGGAGTCTATTGATGGCTTGGGGGAAGAAACTGTTGCACAGTCTGGCCATGAGGGCCCGAATGCTTTGATACCATTTGCCAGACAGCAGGAAGGTAAAGAATTTGTGTGGGGGTAGTGGGGTCAACCACAATGCTCTTGACTTTGCAGATGCAGAAACCATCTCTTTAGTTTTGTCAACATTCAGAGACAGGTTGTTGGCTGTGCACTACCCGACTGTCAGCTGCTGCACTTCCTCTCTGTATGCTGACTCGTCCAGTGTTGCCAACTATTTTCAATGGAAAGTAGCTAAACCCTGCTTGAAAAGTAGCTAAATGTCGCTAAATGACGTCATGCGTCATTAGCATATTAATGACGTCATCACGCTGTATTTGCATTCTGCCGCTGCGTAATGTTGGCACTTCATAACTGTTTTCTCCCCAATCCGTGCTCACACATGTAATATAAATATACAGCCAAATGTCCAGTAAAGCTGTTCTCAATTACATATTTTCTGTCAGTCAACGGAACAGAACTTACTACATGTTAACCAGAAGTTACTTCCACAGCACTGATAAAATTCCGGTGAACCACGACGTCGTTGGACAAAACCACTGTACATGTAAGTTAAAGACAGCATATGTGCTGTGATATTATCAGTTATGTTTACGTGTACAATGATAACTCATAGAGAATGTGTTCTGCCACAAATATTTTGCTTGTTCTCTCACTGTGTAGGCTACAAGTCACAACAATGATATTCAGCTTCAGTCAGGGACGTTAGCGATAATCTGCCCCTAGATGATAAACCTTTGGCTGAATTATTTGTATATTTACAAATGACTTATGTGCATATTTACAAAACAACAACAATAATAATAATAATTATTGTTGTTGTTGTTGTTGTTATTATTAGTTATTATTATAAAATACTGTGCACATTTACAAACGAACTATGTGCATATTTACAAAAAATGTGAATACTAAAAAACTGCATTTTAATCAACAAATTGAAATGGTCATAAAATGGAGTCAATCTATGCTCAAATACTCTATTATTGTAATATGATCATTTAACTGAACAGAGATAATGAACCACACATTTTATTTATTATGTGATAATTTGGCAGACACAAGTGCCACAAATATGTACATAGCAAATGAAAAAGATAAAAAATAAAAAAAAAGTCAGCCTGCCTCACAAAACCAACGCAAATTCATTGTATGTGAAAGAAAAACACTGTTTAACAACTTTTGTGATTCTGATTCCAGATCAGTCCATGAGAATGCTGAGACAGAATTAATTATCATCCACAAGATCCATACCCTCAGTGCTCTCCTCCTGTGGGGTGATATTGGATGCAGAGGATGAGCTAGAACCTGGACAGGACTTAAAAGAAAGAGGCAGCTGAAGTGCCAAAGAGCTGCAGCACTTTATCAGGCAGTTTGTGCTCATCTCCAGCCAACCTCAAACCATATCTAATATACAGAATAGAGCTGCGGGTCTGCAGGGACATGTGGTTCCTGAGTTTGTTTTTAATGACACCCATTTGACTGAACAGCCAAAGTGTTTGTTGTTTCCTCCCATTTCTGAAGGTGAATAGACCTCCACTGATTGATAGTTTTATCAGTTGTGGCCGGGCAACATCCTAAAAGGTCTGCAAGTTTTGCCATGTCTGTAAGGCTCTTGTTGTGGTTTAGTGTCTCCCCCACATTGAACAAAGACATGTGCTGCAGTATCTCCATATTATCTGGGAGCCTTGCTCTCAATTCATTTGCTAAGGAGATGGTGTAGTTCACACATCATCTTCATACACAGTCCTCCTCCTCGGGAGAGAGGTTCAGCTGTGCTGCCTTGGACTCAAATATATAGCCAAGGTATGGTTTGGGAGAAATGTGTCCATCTATTGGCTCTTTAAGGACATCAGTTTTTGCCATTGGATTAACGACTCTGCTGCAGACAGACTTTATAAGCCTCATTAAACAGTCAAGCAGCTTGAGCGGATCCGACTGTTCCCCCTCAAAAGCCTTAACAGCAGACTGCACCTCACTAATTATAGATTTTAAACAAGTGAGATACAGGAGGTTCTGTGGGTCACTGTACATAGAATGTAGAACATCTGCCATGTGACAGTGCTCACTCAACCTGGTGAGACCGAAATGCAAGTTTAACTCCTCCCACTGATGCAGGCTTCTGGACACAGCAGGCTCTATGGAAAGCCAGCGTGTGGCACAGACCTTTGTTATCAGTAAAGGCTTCTCCCCACAGTATATTGTCTGATAGACAGCCTTGTATGCCTCTTTGCGATTTGGAGAAATAGAGAACCAATTATAGGTTTCTCTAACAAGAAATTCCACGCTACGTGGAAGAGTGTTTTTGGAGGCAGAGCTCACAGCTAACTGTAGGGAGTGACACACACAGCGGACAAGGACTAGATGTTTTAAGTCACTCTCGTCCCATTGTACACTCCTGTCACTACAGATGCATTATCTGTGCCAATGCCAAGCAAGTTCTCCCTCTTGAGATCACACTTCCCAAAAAAATCTAGAACTGCTCTGGCTATTGTTCTAGCATCCCCTCCCTCCAGCTCAACAAGGCCTAGGTAGGTAGCCACCACATTTGCCTTGTCCCCACTAAAATACCGAATTACAATCCCAAGGTACTTTGAGACACTTGCATCAGTGCTTTCATCAAGAAGGAGGCTGTTTTTGCTGTCACCAATATCAGCCACCAATCTTTTAAGGAAATATGGTGCCAACGCCCCATTGATCATTTCAGTACACTTGGTACGGTGCATCCGAAAATGTTTGACTGCACTGGAATCTGGAAAAGCAGCTTTGTATGCTTTACCAATGTGGTCACAAGAGAGAATGGAGCAGTGCTCTGCTATAGCCATTGCCATTTTTGCCTCTGCCTGTTTTAACGAGTCAGTGTTTTTTGGAGAAAATGGCAATGTAGATTGCTTGGCTTGATTATAAGGCTTGGAGTTTTCATTGTGCTTCTGAGTTGATGGATGCTTTTTAATGTCAGATAACTTGGCACAAAATTCTGTCTTGCAGTACAGAAAGTAAGCCCTTGTGTCATTGCCCACATAGGGCTTCAGCCACCCCTTAAGTTCAGGGATCAGCTCCCATTGTTTTCTATATTTTTGGGAATATATTTATATATATATAAAGACGTTACAATTTGAATGTGTGTAATGTTCTAGCTGTGTGTGTATATGTATTTATATTTGTATTGTGTATGCACTTTTTATATTTGTATTATATGTATATGTTTTTTATATGTTTATATGAGTTTAATGAAGTTTACTGTTGTGTTTGAATAAGTACAGTGTACAGTCTCTAGATAAACGATCTGAATTCAGTAAGTTCACAAACTGGAATGAACTAAAGCCCTGTGGTAGTGAGTAATATAAGCGCATGACAAGAATAAACGGTCACAATAATTTTTCTAATTTAATACAAAGGAGAAGCTGGTAAGTGATTGGTCTGTGGCAACACAGCGTGCACATGTGCAGTTCATTCACATCTATGTCAGCTGCTGTGCGGTCAACGGACTGCGCTGCTTGTCTCTCAGCCCCTCACTGAACAGAGCAGCCGCACAGAGGGGTGTGACTGCAGCGGGGAAGCAAGACCTCATGCTCAGGCCGGACAGTATTGGTGACATTTGGAAAGTTGCTAAGGTTTGTCCAAAAAAATCGCTAGATTTGTCACTAGTCGCTTTTTTGGAAAAAAGTCGCTAAAGGGGTCTGAAAAGTCACTAAATCTAACGACAAAGTCGCTAAGTTGGCAACACTAGACTCGTCATTCTTGCTGATGAGACCCACCACGGTCGTGTCATCGCCAACTTGATGATGTGGTTCAAGCTGTGCATTGCTACACAGTCGTGAGTCAACAGAGTGCACAGCAGTGGACTGAGCACACAGCCCTGGGGGCCCCAGTGCTCAGTGTGGTGGTGTTGGAGATGCTGTTCCCAATCCTGACTGACAAAGGTCTTCCAGTCAGGAAGTCCAGGATTCAGTTGCAGAGGGAGGTGTTCAGGTCCAGCAGGTTCAGCGTACCAATCAGGTGCTGAGGAATGATTGTGTTAAATGCTGAACTGAAGTCTATGAACAGCATTCGAACATATGTGTCTTTATTGTCCAGGTGGGTGAGGGCCAGATGGAGGGTGGTGGTGATGGTGTCATCTGTTGAGCAGTTGGGACAATATGTGAACTGCAGGGGGTCCAGTGAGAAGGGGCAGCAGGATCTTGATGTGCCTCATGACAAGCCTCTCGAAGCACTTCATGATGATGGGTGTGAGTGCAACGGGACGGTAGTCATTGAAGCAGGACACTGAAGACTTCTTCGGTACAGGGACGATGGTGGTGGCCTTGAAGCATGTTGGAATGATGATGCTGCTCAGGGAGATGTTGGTGAGAACATCTGCCTGCTGGTCTGCACATCCTCTGAGCACTCTGTCAGGAATGTTGTCTGGTCCAGCAGCCTCTCGTGGGTTCACTCTGTGTAGTTTTACTCACATCAGCCATGGTTAGACAGCACCTGGTCATTGAGAGGAGGTGTGGTCTTCCTCACTGTCACGTCATTCTGTGCCTCAAACCGAGTATAAAAGGTGTTCAGCGCATCTGGGGTCCTCAGCAGTGCACGCACCTCTGAGGTCATCCACAGCTTCTGTTTGGAGCGTGTGGTGATGATCTTGGAGACAGTGAAGTCATCAGTGCATCTCTGAAGCTACAGTATCTCTGCTTTTCAGGACTGTTTTGAGCACAGTCTATGGTGACTTCACCAATGCATGGCATCAGTGAAGTCACCATAGACTGTGCTCAAAACAGTCCTGAAAAGCAGAGATAGCTTCTGCTGGCCAGGTTTTCATCTGCTTCATAACCGGTTTGGAGTGACTGATGAGTGGTCTGTCTTCTTCTTCTTCTTCTTCTTCTTTCGGCTTTTCCCTTCAGGGGTCGCCACAGCGAATCATCACTCTCCAC
>JAKKZJ010000001.1:32188256-32198655 GCA_033441845.1 Pangasius mekongensis | reverse complement strand
CCCCTAGTCTCCACTGCCCCTCAATGCACACCGTCCCCTAGTCTCCACTGCCCCTCAATGCACACCGTCCCCTAGTCCCCACTGTCCCCAATCCACACCATCCCCTAGTCCACACTGCCCCTCAATGCACTGTCCCCAATCCGCACAGTCCCCAATCCACACCATCCCCTAGTCCCCACCGTCCCCTAGTCCCCACTGTCCCTCAATCCACACGGCCCCTAGTCCCCACTGTCCCCAATCCACACGGCCCCTAGTCCCCACTGTCCCCAATCCACACCGTCCCCTAGTCCCCACTGTCCCCACTGTCCCCAATCCACACCGTCCCCTAGTCCCCACTGCCCCTCAATATACACTGTCCCCTAGTCCCCAATCCACACCATCCCCTAGTCCCCATTGTCCCAAATCCACACTGTCCCCTAGTCTCCACTGTCCCCAATCCCCAAACTCCACTAGTCCCCACTGTCCCCAAACCACACTGTCTCCTTGTCCCCAAGGTACCACTGGGCCGAACAGACACTGTCCTCTAGTTCCTACTGTCCTCCAGTCCAGACTGTTCCTTGATCCCCTCTGTGCCCTAGTCTCCACTGTCCAATAATTCCCAATGGTCTCTAGTCCCTACTGTCCCCTAATTCCCAATGTCCCCTAGTCCCGTCTGTTCTCTAATCTGGGGCCAGCCACATGTGCGAGTTATTCCTTGTTCCTTTTCCAAGGTTCCCTGGTTTCGAGTGTCCCCTACCTTCCTTTTTTGCATACCTGTGTCCCTTATTTTCCTTGTTCTCTAGCTGTATTGTTTACTAGTTTAATTGTTTCTAGTATCCCTAGACTGTGTTCTAAAGTCCAGTGTCCCATATTTCCCTTAGCTCCTAGTTTCTAGTGCTTTTCGCAGCTCCTTGAGCATGTGTGACTGGCTGGTTTCTGGATTGTAACACACCTCCCATCAGCGTGCCAGATGCTTTAGCGATCTCTCCTCTGAAGATCCTCCGTCCTTCCAGCAGCATTTCTACGTCTCTCACTCCTCTGAACGAGTGAATGCGGGATTTGTTGTAGTTCCACACACGGATCATGGCAAGGCGCTGGGTCTCTCCGAGGTCCAGGGTGATCTCGCACCGCCTCCCTGCCACAAATTGGGCCAGCCACATGTGGGAGTCGTCCTGCGTGCGCTGGATGCCATCTGTCACCTTGGAGATGTTGCCATTATCCTCAGATAGTCCATTCACAACGGCAGTGACGTGACACGGTGTGACTGGCTGTCCGCTGGCACTAAATATCTCCACACCATTCAGGCCCACGTAGCGACGGTCTCCCCACGTGGACAGGATACGTATCACTAGGTGCCGCCCTTGCGGAAGAACTGGGATCTCAAACTCTTCCTCAGGGTCAGAGGTCACAGGGTCCGGTGTCACAGCAGAGGGGCGGGACCAGCGCTGGAGAAACTCGTCAAAAATGTCACCCTCAGGCTGATCAAACTTTGTCTGTGAGTCCGGTGATCTCGTCGTCATTATGGGTTTGTTATCGTCTGCCTCGCTCAGCCAGCGGGATCGCAGGCGATAGTTACCATCGGCAACTGGGCCAAGCTCCTCTACGATAAGTTGAGAAATGAGAAACACGGACATGAGGATACTTTGTGGGCAATTTTCAGATGTAACAAAAATGTTATTATTAAAAGCAGATGTTTAGAACAATGTATTTTATAATTGTTATCTAAAAGCAATAAAGCAATCAAGACCACGTTAGTGCACAAGTTTACCTGACCTCTCTGCATCGCGCCTCGTGGGTTTGTTGTGCGAGCGTGCAGATCCTCTGCGGCCGCTGACGGCTCGTGTATGTGGTTGCTCCTTGCGCAGAGTATCTAAGAGTTCCGATTCACGCTCTGGTTTGGTCTCAGAGTTTCTCTCCGTTGTGTTTGTGAATGGCGCCACCTGGTGGCCACAGACGCTGGCGGGACTGCAGGAGACGTCATCCAGGACTGACAGTTTGTGCTTCGCTGTGTGTTGGTGTTTTCTATTGCTTCTGTTCTGAGGCTCCAGCCAAGGGGGGCGCTCTCGAGCCCCACGTGAAGCTGGCTGGGTGGTCACCGTGGTAACCGCCTCCCCATTGTTCCTCATCCGGGGTGGATCTCCGAGCTCTAAGGAGTCCGTCTGCATATTGTCGCTGCTGTTACTACTCGCAGGGGTGGAATCGCCGTCCTTCTGTGATCGCTCACTCGCTTCCTTTACGATAAAGGAGCCAGGCTCGAGATCCTGAGACAGGTCATCATAGCGATGTGGGCTGAAGCAGGCAGGGCTGGGAGAGGTGCATTCTGGGAGGTGGAGTTCTTCCAGGTCGATGGTTGTGCTGTAATCAAACACCTGGTTACCGCAGCCTTTTTCTAACTGACCATCAAACACCAGCGTGCTGTTCACGTACACGCGCACATCACGCGCTCCTACACCCAGCTCCTGATGGGAAATCACACACACACACACACACACACACACACACACACACACACACACACACACAAACTCCTGAGTATGAATCTTGCATGGATGCTGTGTAAGGTGTGTGTAGATGGAGCTTCACACACTGACAAATACAAACTGCAGCTCGGCTCAGATAATCTCCTACAGCTAATCTCCAACTGCTCCACTTTCTCACACTCACACACGCACACACACACACAGGGACACACACAGTCGCAAGCCTCACTCTGATCAAGCACACACATATTACATAAATGTGTGTTTATAAGAATGTAGTTCAGTTTTTATTTATTTTTTATTTTATAGTGTGAGAAGATCATTACAGGAATTAAAGAAATTCATAAGAAAAACTTATTATTAGAGACTTTTATTTTGACTGAATGTCCCACTGTCATGGGGGCAGGAGCACATGGGGGTAAAGCTGAAAATGTCGAGATGTTCACAGCTCAGATTTAGTTTCAGAACGTTCACAGGTGTGTGTGTGTGTGTGTGTGTGTGTGTGTGTGTGTGTGTGTGTGTGTGTGTGTGCTCACTTTCAGACTGCGGTTATAATTCCAGATTTTAATGCGTGCGATGCTGAAGTCTGAAGAGCACTCTGCGTTCCTCACCACAAAGTACAACTGCACCGGCGCGTGGAAGCGGCACGTCCACATGTCCCGCTCTTTCGTGGTCTGTAAACATGTAAACACACACACACACACACACACACACACACACACACACACACACACATACACACAGAGCAATAATAAGATTTATGTGGATCATCCGAGTCAATGTGTATGAGCTCTTATTACAGAAATTAGAACATTAAAGCGAGCACGTTAATATAAACCTGTGATATCCAGAATAATCACATGTAATAAATCGCAGTGATTTTAGGGCTCACTTTAGTCTTGCCGTTGACGAGCGCCGCGAGGTTCCCGGGCTGATCGGCGTTCCGGATGTCCAGGTCGTGTGGGGAGATGTAAAGCTTGCGGTTCCGCCTGCAGTAGAACTGGACCTCCGTCAGCCCCACCTGTCCCCCGCCACCCCAGTTCGACAAAATCTCCATGGTAACATAAAGAGCCTCTGCTGAGCCCCGCCTCCTCTGTCATTGTAATCACAAACGTCCATCAGCGATTTAAACCACATAAGTAATGTACGTATTAATCCCAAATGATAAATGCTTAATATTAGTAAAATATTTATTTCATTATTAAGAATAAAAATGACAAATATGAACTAAAGACGTCATTATATACTATATATGTAATAGTAAAATACTCAATGGTTAATTGGCCAAATTGATTAATAAACCTGAATCTAATATTTACATCCAAAATTTATGCAAATTTATTTTAATTTGTAGTCATACAGGTACATAAGGAATACAGATATGTAATCTGTTACTTGATATTACGAAAATTTAGCAAACATTAAGAGATAAAGTGTATAAAAAATTAATATACAGTGACACGGCCCCGTTGATGTTGACTCACACTTGCACTTACCATGAAATAAAACTAGTAAAGACATAAAGCATCCCAGAAATAAATGAGTAAACAGTGCAGGCGCACACACGCACACACGCACACGCACACACACACACACACACACACACACATAAACATGCTTACAGTTGGTGGGGAATTGCTGCAGGTGCTCTGTGAGTGAGAAACTGTGGACTGAGCATCGGTCTCAATATTCTCCAGAGCCTTCAACAACCTCTTCTGCTGACTGAGAGAGAGAGAGAGAGAGAGAGAGAGAGAGAGAGAGAGACAGAGATAAAGAGAGATAAAGAGAGAGTAGAAAGGGGGAGAAAAAGAGAGAGTGAGAGAGAGAGAGACAGAAAAACAGAGACAGAGATGAGAGAGTAGAAAGGCAGAGAGAGAAAGGGAGAAAGATAGAGATAAAGAGAGAGTAGAAAGGGGGGGAGAGAGAGACAGAGAGAGATAGAGACAGATAAAGAGAGAGTAGAAACGGAGAGAGAGAGAGAAAGACAGAGACAGAGAAAACTGTCACTTGACCAGGAGAATCATTCAAAACAATATGTACAGTGTGTGTGTATATATGTATGTGTGTGTGTGTAGGGTTACCTGGGCCCCATTAGTGTGATCCTCTGCATGGCTCTCATTAACTGATTCTCCTCCTCCTCCTCCTCCTCCTGAATATTATCGTTGATGTCCGTCTGATCTGTGAGGGAGTTCACCTGCTGAGAGACAGCAGCCAATCAGACGGACCAGCAACGTTACAATCTGTATCACTACTGGAGTAAAACGGGGGATCACAGTTAAGCACGATAACAAATCGTAGAGTGTGTGTGTGTGTGTGTGTGTGTGTGTGTGTGTGTGTGTGTGTGTACCGGACTGAAGCTGAGCACACTCCTCTGCAGAACGGGATCTCGGGGGTCTTGGAGCTCAGGGGAGTGTGTGTGGGAGTTCTCTTTCTGTAGTGCCTGGAACACTCTGAGCACCGTCTCCTCCGAGTCTCGCTCCTCCTGCATTTTACGGAGTGCAGACAGGGGCCGCGCTACACGACTACCAGGACCTGAGAGAGACAGAGAGAGAGAGAGAGAGAGAGAGTGAGAGAGAGAGAGATTTTAACTAAATCGCTGCAGGAGGTGAACCGTGTTTGTGTGCACGTGTGCGTGCTCACGTGGTGTGTCCTGTCGGGTTCTGTTTGACTTCTCGCTTCCTTTCTTCACCAGAACTGGTTTAGTGGGGATATAGGATTCCACGTTCTCCTTCCGCTTAGCTGACAGACAGCGCTCCATCTTACGTCCTAACACACACACACACACACACACACACCTTATTTCACTGTCCACATTAGAGTTACATACAACATATCATGACACATCCAGTGCCTGTTACATGTACGTATTTCCATTCATCTGCATTTTTTTTTACGTGAGTGTATCAGGAAACTCGAATGTACAAACGAAAAGTGAGATCTTTATCAGAAAAACTATTAACTGACAGAATTTGCGTACTAAGTGCATTTAAACGTCCAGAGTATCCTGATTATGCAGCAGAGCAGTAGTGGATGTTGCCTAGCTTTAGGTCAAGTCCCCTTTATTTATACAGCATGTGTGTTTTCCAGAAGGTCTTCAGTCTTTTTCACAAAGAGCCACACTGTTGATCAGTGCTTGGGTGTGGACAGACTTGCACTAGGGTTTTTCAGTGAACGGTAAAGCCTGTATAATGAAAACAAAACCAGGCCTAAAATAAAGCTCTGAGGTACACCACACATGATAACTGCCAAGAAAGCTGGGGAAAAAGCCAACCTTGATTAAAAATGTGCCTGTTTAATTTCTGTACTCTGTAGCGCTATTGTATCTGACCAACTTTTGAGTACAGGTGTATGGTGGTTTGGCATGTAGCCCACTGCATGTGTTGCTTTGTTTCTCCTTTTCCGAACAGCAGTGAATGGAAACACGCATGATTCACTTTGGTCAGTTTTCAGAAGTGATGACATGCCTATATGGGAGGGGCCAAAGTCCAGCACAATGAGGTCACTGGAGCTGGGCTGACTCCTGATAGGTTGGCTAGGTTTGGGGGAAGGGGGAAGGGTGATGTCACTGATGCTGTCATTACTGTCATCCCTCTCAATCTGTTCTTCCACCCATTCGTCCTCTGACTCCTCGCCTGCTGAGTCATGGCTGCTCCGCTTCACGTTGGCCTCCAGGCTGCGCCGCAACGCCTGACACACACACACACCACACACCCCACACACCCACCCACCCACCCACCCACCCACACACACACACACACACACACACACACACACATACTCACTGGGTCTGTATATTTACACAACTATACATATGTAAATATAGATGATGCTGTTTGGGGTCAGTGACAGTGTTTGTGATCAGTGACGATGTTTGGGGACAGTGACGGTGACGGTGTTTGGGGTCCGTGACGGTGGTTGGGGTCCGTGACGGTGACGGTGTTTGGGGTCCGTGACGGTGACGGTGTTTGGGGTCCGTGACGGTGTTTGGGGTCCGTGACGGTGTTTGGGGTCCGTGATGGTGATGGTGTTTGGGGACAGTGACAGTGTTTGGGGTCAGTGACGGTGACAGTGTTTGGGGTCAGTGACGGTGACGGTGTTTGGGGTCAGTGACGGTGACAGTGTTTGGGGTCAGTGACAGTGTTTGGGGTCAGTGATGGTGATGGTGTTTGGGGTCAGTGACGGTGACAGTGTCTGGGGTCAGTGATGGTGTTTGGGGACAGTGACAATGTTTGGGGTCAGTGATGGTGATGGTGTTTGGGGTCAGTGATGGTGACGGTGTTTGGGGGTCAGTGATGGTGTTTGGGGTCAGTGATGGTGTTTGGGGTCAGTGATGGTGACGGTGTTTGGGGACAGTACGGGAGCTGGTTTAGACCGGTTCACTGTCACTCACTTTGACCTGGTCGAGGTTGAGCAGGAGCCTTTCAGCAGGTTCAGATTCTGAGCGAGACTTTACACCCAGCACCTTACACACTTCTCTTCCCGCCTAAAACAGAGGAATAAAGCTGCAGTTGTTGTGTTTTTAGGGTTGCGTTTTTGTTTATAATGTTATATAATTACATCGAACCTCGACTTCAAATCGTATAACCGTCGACGAGTTACTGCGATTTTATACACGGATTACGCTGACTTTAAATCACTTATTTATTTCAGTAACACGCCAATTTAATGACCGTTACTTCACATTAATGATCTGAAATAAAGCAATTCTAAAATAAAGGCATAAACATAACATCAGCAATACTCGCTGTTCAGTCAGGACAAAAGTAATGGCACCCTATGAAAGGAATTGTTCTTATGTGTCTGCAATGGCTGAGCTGCATTACTGGAAAATTTTGTTCGTTTAGTCGCCATTTTGTCATGTTCTGAATTCAGGTATCTTTCCTGATGAAGCCAATCATATAAAAACATTTTAGATATATTTTTTCAAAAAAAAAAAAAAAAAAAAAAAAAAAAAATCTGTCTCACATACACACACAGACACATGTACACTTTACCTCCATATCTACGCTCTCGTACGGCTCAAAGTCGTCCGAGTATCGATCTTCCGGAGATATTTTCACACGACCCCCACTCTCCGTGCGGATGTGTATTGATTTCTGCAGAGCACACAAACAGAAGTCTTTAATCTGGGCGGCTGAGGTACATTCACCAGGTCAGGTATTTACGCTGCCTTGGCTTTGCTTCTCAGTGTGTGTGTGTGTGTGTGTGTGTGTGTGTGTGTGTGTACCTGGACCCATTCTCTACGCTGTGCTCTCTCAGGTGCTGTGTGACTCCTCGGGATGTGATGAGTAACTCCACACGTATTCTCTGTACTCCTTCTGGGAGCGTCTACACACACACACACACATACACACACACACACAGAGAGAGAGAACACAAACAACACACACATGCTACGTGAGATACTTTTTTCCTACCATCTATAAACATTCATAAGATTTCTGTATACGTGTATGTGTGTGTGTGTGTGTGTGTGTGTGTACCTGCAGTGTGTGTGTGTCTATGACTGGCTCTCCGACCGCCCTTAGCGTTAGCCAGGTTAGAATTAGCGCCGTTGATGTAGATGCAGAAGCCTTGTTCCAGCTGTTCTAACTCCACCTGCCTCGGGTCCTTCACCTGTAGCTTCCGCAGAGCCCTGACACACACACACACACACACACGTTACACAAACATACACACTACATCACATCTGTTACCTATAGCACAGAGAGACTGATATCACAGCTCACACTCATTGTAAGTTTCACACCAGAACTGTGTTTGTCATTTGACCTCTGTGTGTGTGTGTGTGTGTGTGTGTGTGTGAGAGAGAGAGAGAGAGAGAGAGTGTGAGTGAGTGAGTGAGTGAGTGAGTGAGTGAGTGTGTGTGTGTGAGAGAGAGAGAGAGAGAGAGAGAGAGAGAGAGAGAGAGAGAGACAGAGATGTGCCATAGAGGGGGAGGGGAGCACAGTAAACAAGCCAGAGGCTCATCAGGGCTGCTGAGTGGTAGAACTGGCTGCTATGCAGGATCTGGGTGGGTGCTGTTAAAGCACCGAGGCACTGTCATACTTGGTCTTGTATAAAAGCATGAAGGAACCATACATTATAACATAAATCAAGGTACCAAGTGGGTTTATTTTATTCTAAAAATTAGGGCTGGACCAAATAATTGAAATACTCAAAGGTCAGTAGGTTTCTAATCTTTGTCTATTTATAACTCAGAAGCTTTGTCTTTTCCTTCCTACTCCATTTAAAAGTGCAATGCATGCAGTGAAATAATGGTTTCTCCACCCTATGTACTGTACTACATGAATCACCCAAATGCAGATTTAGAGTCCCTAAATCATCACCAAGCTAATACAAAAATGTTTTTGTTTCAAACCCCAAATCAAATGCATTACTGCTTAAAAGAGCAGTTGACAGGCGGAATGGAAAACCCATAGCCTTTTAACCTTGTTTATCTTGTCATTGCTGCACAGCTACAAAAGCAGGTACAAGTTACACAGCAAGCTATTTCACTGGTATAAACTATTAATACACTTTTGCTGCTTACTGGATATACTTTTAACTTGCCGTAACAAACATAATCCATATGGCCAAAAGTTTGTGGACAAGGTTTGTGGCAATTGTATAGGATGTCTTTGAATGCCGTAGCATTAAGATTTCCCATCACTGGAACTAAGAGGCTCAAACCTGTTCCAGCATGACAATGTGATGGTCAGGTGTCCACAAACATTTGGCCATATAGTGTACTCAAGATTGTGGATCATTATAAAATATAAATTTAGAACAAGTATTCAGCTACTCCGAGGAGACTTCGAAGTCGGTAATAAGCTGTTTGGCCCAGCACTACTGAAAATGTGTCATCTCTGATCTTGCACACACTTACTTGAAAATAAAGTTTTGCTGTTTATCTAGTTTTACTCATGGTGGTATATTTTCTACCTCCATTGTAATAAGAAGTAAATAGCTAAGAATTAACCATGCTAATGCTCAAAAGCCAAAAGCTTGTAAATGTTTACACATATCCAGTTATAAAAGAATAACTGAAATTAACCTTAGAGATTGTGCTGAGAGTTATGACAATACAATATAGATCTCAGGATAAATTGTGTTTCAGTACATCTTTCTGAGAGCACCACGCGCATTGTCAGTAATCTTTATATCTCTGGCAACCCCCACTATTACTCACTGCTGATTGGACTGGAGCTGCAACAACTAATCGACAAATTCACTAATAAAAAAGTTGGAAACTGATTGCATTATCTATTATTTGGACTGTGTTTTGAAGCATGCAGTCACTTAGACTTAAAACATACGATTGAAATGGCAGCACATGTTAGAACAGAGAACAACCTCTGAACTCTTTACACTACACCATCAGCCTCTTGATATAACTTGTGCTTTCAAGTGAGCAATATTTTAATTTGTAATCTTTCGTTTGTGCTGAGGTGAAAAACAGTGGAAGCTCAATGTGCCTGGTTGAATCATGCTTATTAACCGTCATGTACTAACTCGTACTTCCTTATCCAGTTTTATAGCTGTATCACCCATTTACGGTTATATATTTATCTACCTTTCCTATCAGAAAATACGGCCCTGTGCTACTTTGGCCAAAAAGACAGTACTTTGTATGATTATTCAAAATGCTGAAAATGGTTTCAAATGAAATCAATCTATGAGACATCAAATTGTAAAACATTTGGCACAAAAATATATTTCACTCACACACACACACACACACACACACACACACACACACACACACACACTCAGGTCCGGACGTATTTGAACAATGACAGTTTTTGTGATTTTGCCTTTATACACCACAACAATGGATTTGAAATAAAACAATAAGGATGTGATCAAAGTGTAGACTTTCATCTTTATTTTAAGAGGCTCCACAAAAATATGGCATTTACCTTTTAGGAATTACAGCCATTTTCAGCAAAGTGCCTCCA
>JAKKZJ010000001.1:32144750-32163403 GCA_033441845.1 Pangasius mekongensis | reverse complement strand
GCATTCAACACAATCATTCCTCAGCACCTGATTAGAAACCTGAAACTGCTGGGCCTGAACACCTCCCTCTGCAACTGGATCCTGGACTTCCTGACTGGGAGACCTCAGTCAATCCGGATCAGGAACAGCATCTCCAACACCACCACAATGAGCACTGGGGCTCCCCAGGGCTGTGTGCTCAGTCTACTGCTGTTCACCCTGCTGACTCATGACTGTGTAGCAATGCACAGCTTGAATCATATAATCAAGTTTGTTGATGACACGACCATGGTGGGTCTCATCAGCAAGAACGAGGAGTCAGCATACAGAGAGGAGGTACAGCGGTTAACGGACTGCCTCTGAATGTGGACAAAACTAAAGAGATGGTTGTTGACTTCCGGAGAGCACAGAGTGACCAGAGTGACCTCACCTGGTCCCTCAACACCAGCTCCATAACAAGGAAAGCCCAGCAGCGCCTCTACTTCCTGCGAAGGCTGAGGAAAGCCCATCTCTCACCCCCATCCTCACAATGTTCTACAGAGGGACTATCAAGAGCATCCAAGGCAGCTGCATCACTGCCTGGTTTGGGAATTGCACCATCTCGGATCGCAAGACCATGCAGCGGATAGTGAGGACAGCCGAGAATATCACCGGGGTCTCTCTACCCTCCATCACAGACATTTACACCACATGCTGCATCCGCAAAGCATCCGCATGCTCCACCAGCATTGTGGATGACCCCACACACCCCTCACATAAACTCTTCACCCTCCTGCCATCTGGCAAACGGTACCGAAGCATTCAGGCCCTCACGGCCAGACTGTGCAACAATTTCTTCCCCCAAGCCATCAGACTCCTCAGCACTCAGGGACTGGACTGAAAACACACACACACACTCAACTGAGCATCACACCATCCTCTTTTGCAATTTTTGCACACACCTGTATTCAATTTTCTGCTGCTATAAATATTTATTATATACCGTATATTTACACTCTCCACCTGGCTGCTATGTTTACATTCAGCAACTTATTTTGTCAATTTTTTGCACTACTCTCATAAGACTCAATTTTTATTACTACTGTGTGCTGGTTGGCGCTACCCTGTAACTCACTGTGCCCATTGTCTTGTTTTGATAGTTTTTGTACTGCCTTGTGCCGTCTGCACATTTTTGCACTGTGCACTTTATGTAAATATATGTAATGTCTACTGTAGTTGTGTGTTTCGTTTTATGTAGCACCTTGGTCCTGGAGGAACTTTGTTTCGTTTCATTGTGTACTAACTGTATGTGGTTGAAATGACAATAAAGCCACTTGACTTGACTTGAATAATATAAAACACAATCGGCTTAAACATATAGAACAAGAATATTTGTACTTCCTGTCAATATGTAATGAACTGCTTAAATACTCATTGGAAAATTAACCTTTTTGCATTTTGTAACTGTAATAAGCATTTACCTGATTCCTGCATAAGGGTCACTGCCATTTTTTCCTTATGAGGTTAACTGCCTTTTCTGTATTTGAGAAGGTGATAGGTTGGTCTGTCAGGATTTATTCTGCCAACTGAAAAGAAGTATTTCAAACAAACATAATGTAACACATTTATTACTGTCTAACAATCTAATTTATGCTTACCTTGCATATAAAAACACCACAAGATGTGTCACGTTGCATTGGGTGAGGAACAATGTCACACATCCACCTTGAATCTTTGCAGCCTTTACAAAGGCTCTACAAAAATTTTAATAAATATTCATGTAACATTCACATTATACCCATAGCAAAGATACTAAATATTCTTAGAATTTGTTACCTTGTTACCTTTGTTACCTTCACGAACTGTATATTAGTTGTTGCATATTGAAATTAACTTTCAAAACAGTTAAAATGCTTTTATTTCGCAGTATTAATGAAGAAATGTTTCAATATTTGGCGTGTCAAATCTTTGCTTTTTTTAAGGCAAAGGATTGACACAGTAGTCTCAGGAAATTGGAAAGGAAAGTAGTGGGTAAGTTTTACTGAGCATCTTGTACAATCTGCCACAGTTTGTTTGGAGACGCTGGCTCTCACACTTGCTTCTTTTTTGTATGCAAAGCCAGCAGCCTCTGTTATGGTTTTTTTTTGTTTGTTTTGTTTTGTTTTTTTCTGAAAGTGGTCTGTTACTGTTGCTTTATTTACTACTAGGAAAAAATACACTGAAGTGTAAATACACTTAAAAGAGGTGCATGGGGTATATGTAGGGTGTGAGAGATCTTAGAGAGGAGTAAGATCCTGGGGGAGACTTCTTTCTTTATTTGAATACTGGTGTCAGATATTCAAGTCATAAATTTAAAATATGCATTCAACCTTCAACTGTGCCTATTTCCATCCTTGCTTATAGGAGTGGATTAAGATAACGTCATTTTATATTAAGTCCTTATAAGGACATACATATGATACAGATTTAATCAGATTTGATTCACATATACTATGGACATCATTCTGAGGTGTATTCATGGATACTCACAGCAATAGTCCAGTGATAATGCTCATTTATGACACCTAAAAGAACTTTACATTAGATTAGATCACACTAAAATAATCATAATAATAAAAACAGATTTATAAAAAAAAATAATTACATAGACTCAGTTTGGAATTAAGTTGCCATACCCTTCTTAACGATTGATATGACCCTTGCCATATTTTGGTCAAAGGTGTCAATCATGTAAGCCTCGCCCTTGTGCTCCTCGTTATGTTTCCTCACCAGTGTAAAAATGTATGCATTGATAACCTTCAGAAAAACAAACAGACTTTAAATTGGTTGTATTAATTGACTACTTACTTGAATTTTTCATTTTTTTTAAACTGACTAGTTATCACCAGTATTCAGGTCTCATTTTAATTTAATGGCATGTGGAAGAAAATGGCTACTGGCTTCTGATGTTCCTCCTAAGTACCATTTCCCAAGAACAAAAGTGTGATTTACAGCCCTGGAAGCTTGTTTTTTGCTTTTATTTTGTCCCTTGAAGCTTGCATATTTTTCTTCACTGCCTCATATACCTGGTCCTGCATCTGTATGGCAGGCTTGATTATCTCTGCCTGGAGCACATCTTCCACTGTTTCACTGACCTAGACAATAAAAGGAAATTTTATTTTTATAAAACTTGACATTAAAAAATTATTTCAAACAAGATATACATAAAGATGTACAAAAATATCATAGAAAAAGATCTATTGCAGTAAATAAACACACTGAAAGATTCAGGTACTTCTGAGAAGTAGCGTAGCTCTCTTCCAAACAAATTGGTGAATACTGTGTAATCAGTTTTTTTGTTCTGATATTAAACAGCACAGCATCAAGGTATTTGTCCCATATTTGTGGTTTGTCCTGACACAGTTTTCCAAGGGCTCTGGGAAAAAAAAGAAAAAAAGAAAGAATTCTACATTAATAGTACACAACAGCTTATACATTTTTGTTTGTGTTTCCTCTTTCTGCAACACAATGTGTAACCTAAGCAAAATACTGCTTTATTAAAGTGCTATGAACCGCATGTATACCTATGTATGCCTACCATGTATCAACACTTCAACACCACCACCTAAATAATGCTTAACCATACATGTAATCCTGACCTAAGATTAAAGGGCTAAAGTGCACCTATATGGTAAGTCCATTATTTTGCATGCTTACAATTACTAAAGTTACTGTTACTGTATTGTGCCATCTGTTCCACTAACCCATTGGTTTGTGGATGGTACGGTGAACAAAGACTGCATTTTATCCCGAACATTTCACAAACTTCTGGCAAGGCGCTATACAAATAAAACAACTTCTTCTTCTTCTTTGTTGATCTGGAGAAAATATATTTATTGGTATAATAAAATGATAACAACAACAATAATAAATTGATGAAAATGCAGATAGGTATGAAAATTTTTTATTCATTATTTCATACCTGTTTGTTACAGGAACTGGCACTGTTTATATAATGTAATGATATATCAATAAAACTCACCCATTTTTAGTTGTCAATTGACATTAAAGGCCAATAATATCTGTTTTAAATGGCATGTGTTGTCTTCTTCTTGCCACTTTTTAAATGCTGACAGCTTCTGCAGCCTTCTGACCACCTTTACTTTCAACTGTTTTTCTGGGCCCTTATGGTGAACATAAAACAGCACTCCATCTATATAAAAATGAACAAAAGTATAAAAACAATTGCTGGTAGTAGCTTGTGTGGTATGTTGCTTTTGGCAGGAATTTACCATGTATATTAGCAGCAAAATATGTTAAATTATTGCTTTAGTGAAAGCTGGACATCCATCTACAACGCTAGCTTGAATGTTTTTATGCTAATAATTATGCCACACATTGCTGGATATATGCAAACTATAAATAAGTGTACACTACAGTGTTTTACCCTGGACAACATACTGATGTGCATGCCGTCGAATGACATACGCTTCAGCTTTCGTTAATTTCTCTGAATATTTTCCACTACTTTTGTAGTTTAATAGTGCCTCATATTGTGTCAGATCTATTCTAGCAAATAAAAAAGTTCAAATGTAATCTCAATTATAGCCTTCTTGTAATGTATAACTATTTAACAGTTAACAGATAGTTACTCATAGAAGTTGTCAGTATGTAGCTTCATGTAGGCCTGATTAATATACAATAGGAAACGATTAATATAACACATTACTAGAAAATAGTGGCAGTAAAGTGTAATTTATCATGACAGTAAAGTCATTGATTGTATAAATTGTATGATTTAAATATTTTTTACATACAACATCAAAACAATGGCAAAACTTACCTCAGAATGCTTCTTGGACCTACAATCTGTTAGCTGATTAGTAGCACTCTGGAGACTCCATAGGCATTTTCCTTATCTTGGTTTAAAGGGTCATGCTTTTGAAATTAATGCATTTTGAACACATAAATACTTATTATTTCCACAAGAAACTTGTAACTTTTTGTCTTAAAGTCTTAAAGTCATGTGACCTGGTTAAATGCTCAATTATAAACCAAAACATATGGCATATTAACATCTAGGCATATCTTAAAAAAAAAAAGTGGTCTAGTTAACCACCTTTCTCAGGCCTCCAGGTAAATCTGTTATTCTATAATTCTGTGAATTCTAGAGATGACACTTGTTATAATGATAACACTTAAATACATCACCAGCATCAATGTAGTGCAGTATAAATCCTCACACTGTAATATACAGGGGGGGAACCACTTTTCTCAGGCGTCCAGGTAAATCTGTTCCCCCCCCTCAGTGGAAACAAATGCTCTGTGGGTGAAGTGTGATGAATAGTTGAGTTGCTAAAACATGTACACAGTACTAGTGTTGCTGTACTATTTGAATCATACAAGTTGGCATATACTGGGGAAACTAATTTCCAAGGGTGTCAGTGTAATCTGTTTGTCCTGTTTCTTAATTATAAAAGCATATGGATGAAACTTGTGGAGGTCAGAGAAAAAAAGAGAGCTAGAGTACCATAATCACTTTAGTATTTCAAAGCCATTTCAGTTGTAATATATAGTATAACTTATTTGTGTGAAAGAATGAAGTAGGGATAAAACTTGCTGAATGAAACTACTTTTCAAATATGCATTCTAGTAAAGCCTAGTGTGTAACTGAGATGAGTAGCCTAAAACAATTACACAGACTACTTACTGTGCCGTGCAATATAGTTTATTTGTGTCTGCAATAAAACTTCAGGTTGTGTGACAAAAATGATACACACATACACAAACCAACAATAATAATAAAATAAAAAGAAAAATATAAACTACTCCCGAACAAGAGAATGCCCCTGAGAAACTAGGCATTTACAGTTCTAATTGGGATATATTAGTTAATTAATCTTGACATTTCAGAGTTTCTGAAAACAGGGCGAAAGCTAGAATTAGCAAGTATATCTGACTAACAATTGAGTAATAAAAACTCTTAAAACAAGACAGTCTCTATTTTAAAGTATGTATTTAATTGCAAACTATCTAACAAACAACATGAAATTTACCTTACGTTGATGGAAAGTAAATAATAATGATAAAACTAACACACGCAATGATAAAGCACACACTAGCTGCTCAACGCAGCAGTAAACGTCATTATTTTGCACATGCGCACTGAAGGGGAAACAGGGGAATGGAATTCTCCAGCAAAATGGCATACAGTCATTAACAAATAACAATTGCCTGAACAAGTCTTTGAGTCTTTATTAGAGGCCCAGTCAAAATTTAAATCTGTTAAAATGGCTAGCCCATAATAGGAATCAGTCATAGTGGAGTAGGCTGAATAACCTTATTAGTTTTTTCCCATGACCTTACAGACATGGCAGGCGTGACAGTAGTGAGTCACATAGCGGACCAAACAAAATATAATATAATAACAGCATATAATTCTGGCAACACAAAACTACCTTAAACACTTCATTCCATCCTTCATGAAGAATGAGGTGAGCAACTGATTAACAGTAACACACCTCATTAACACACCATCTTGTGAAAAATATGCAACCAGGTGTTTAACCAATTCAGACTTCTCCACATAAGACTAATAACAATGCACTAAAGTGGAATCCACTTTCTAAAGATGAGAATTGAAAGTTTCACTGGTTAAGAGCAAAGATGAATCATACTCAGGACTAAAAGTAGGCTCTTCATCAAACTAACACCTCAAGGTCAAGCACTTCATGTTCTGCGCATGATAAATTATTCTCACATACAATCAGACAGAGAGACATATGTCGTGGCAAAAACTCTTCAGTTCAGAAAAAGACTTCCAAAGACAAGGAGTTCTGGATGCCAAAAATCAATAGACTTTATTGAATCAAACAACAAAGCCGAGATGTTTTGCAGAGCATCTGATTTACATAGCCGTGGCTCATGCTTTTATACAATTTGAAAACAATGATCTCATTGGATGGAATTTTCTCCTTTTTTTCTTTTAATCACTCACCACAATTATTTCACTGACCCTCTATCTTAGATTTAACCGTGGCGAGAGATCAGTCAGTTCATTTTTTAAAAACAACATTAGCCTTCAGACACTAGCCTTCATCTTAAAACCACCTGCAAGGTTACACCAGTTGAAATATCCTTGTAGAATCATAGACATAAAGTCACTCTCTAAATGTACTAGAAATGGTACAGTGTAGTATATAAGTGAAGCTCATGTATACTTAAGTGAAGTTAAGTACTTGCTTGAATACATGAGGTGATTTAAGGTCACATTTCAATACTGTTGCATAGAAACTGATTGACATAATACTGATTTCAAATACTGAATGACAACTGATATATAAATAAATGGCTTTATTTGTGATATAGTCTTTGTGATATAGTCGGTTATAACCAAGTTCACATTCTTCTGCTGCTGAAAATAAACTAGAGCGCGTAGGCTGCCACATACCGTGGAAACCAGGAATGTGCAGGTTTAAACAAGCAGCTACTCAGAAACAAGCTTGACCAATCAGAATTCGATTTGACTTTACCTCCAGCAACAGCAGCAAAGGGCATCTGTTGACACTGGAACACACTGTTAGAGTGGAGATCTGACTGCAGTTAGTTGAGGAATACATGGTACAATGCTACAACAAAGTCATTTTTAAGTGTAATAAAAACACTTAAAAATATGGCTGTGTACTGTACGTTATCTTTAATCATAGGAATTAAAGTAGGCCTGATTCCCTTTTTATCAGTCAAAGTCTGTAGTTTTGTGTGTGATTGAAATCATTTAATAAAAATCTGATGAGACCGTGGACCATTCTATCTCTTTCTTTTGGTAAAATCCTCACTTGAATGACTTTAAATGTTCAATTCGACTTCTGTCATTGCACATCTAGTTTATGTAGACTCATGTTAAAATGTTGCTAAAAGGTGAGAAAACCCTTTATTTATGTTGTATCTGTTTTGATTGGGAAAGCTGATCAAAAGATGTGATTTAATTCCACATAGACTGGCTGTGTGGCTATAGCAGTATGGTTCACGCTCACTGGAATTTCAATTAAATTGGCTCACTAAAAGGTAAAAAGCAGTATAAACATATCTTTAATTTTGTATTTTCTACAACCAAATGGTTTGTGATTTTTCTGTTAGGTGTGATGTTTTCAGCTGCTGGGTTTAGTTGATATGTAATGTTAGGCATATTCTTTGACAGCCCTTTTGTTGTGATCATGTTAAGCCCATAGATTGAAGTTCCTGAAATTTTTATCTGCTGTAGCTGTGGCAACTACTTTGTGTGTGTGGGAGTGTGTTGTCTGTGTGTGTGTGTGTGTGTGCAATACAGTAAACAACTGGCATTTGTGATGACAGTACTATGTATATTTGTGAAGTGAATTAGGCCACAAGCAGGCTTACCAAACTGCCAAAATCACTGGCCACTTTCTGCAATTATATGTATTCTTTTGAATGACCCCTGACAATTGAGTTTTCTTTTCAAAACATTGCCCATCTGGTTTTACCCTGGCCTACCCACTGTTAAATTTCTGTCCTTGCCAGTGACACAGAGCAGCACGCTGATCGGGATTCCTGCACAGACACAGGAGAGACGGGTACAGAACACATGCATGCCTTCACCCCCCACCTCACAAAGCTCTTCAGTCACTGACTTTAGGGCATGGCCCTTTTGTTTATAAAACTGCAATTCTGTCACAGCAACTCTTAAAAAACATGGGTTCCGCAAGTGTCAGGCTTTGGCCCATGCTGATCATTAGCTAAATACTTCCACTTGGCCACTTCATATGATACTTCAATGTTGATTTCCATTGCTTTGCCAACACACAGATCTACCTCTGCCTTAAAAATAAGTCTCACTCACACTTATGCAGTGTTAATAACTGATTTATCCTTATCAGGATCACGGTGGGTATATACTATATCCTATCCTATATTCACATGATGCCTGCAGGTGGCCCTATCACCTCTGATGGCCAGAGGAATACAGATACTCCCATATCTGGATGACTGGCTTGGATGTGCCCCCACCAAAGAGTAGGCTACTCAAGGTACGTCCACCCACATCAAGAAAGGTCTGGACATGGACATCATCTGCAGCTACATTTCCACCGGCATGGTTCCAGTGGGGGTTACTGGCCTGTGCCAGTTCTCGAACCGTTACATGCATTTCCACCACAGAGAAGGCGGCGCCAGGCCAGAAAAATCAGTTCCACCCTGACCCTAAAAACTTGCTGGACTGGAACCCCTGTACCGGTTACGTCAGGGGGTGAGTGCAGTGCAGGGAAGAGGAAATGTAGCGTCACCGGGAAAAGTTTTCTGAAGAACAACAGTGTTGGTTGCTAGCTACTGTGCTAACGTCTCCAGTAAGTACTGCAACAGAAGAAAGACAAAATGTCTGAAAAAGTTGTTCAGCAGTGGTCTACTGAGGAAACGTGTATTCAACTGTCGATATGATCTCAACAGAGATCCAAGACAAGCTAGAGAGCTTGAAAAGGAAAAAAAAGGGTGTGAAAAGATACAGCAAGAAATGCTCAATGCCAGCTTATATCGGATGATTGAGCAAATTATAAATCAAGAAACTAAAGAAGGAGTACAGGGATTATAAAAAGAAGCTCAGCAAAATGGCTGAGTATAACCATGCACTACAATGTTTTGGACACCGACAAGCCAGTCAATTAACCAGCACGTTGAATTCAGCAACATTGGTGATGCTGCAAACGAACGCCGAGTTGCCAGAGTCCGTTGCTAACCTCAGTAAATTATAAATTTTGCCAAATTATTGTTTTTAAGTTGTACATTTTTACATTTAGAACATTATTTATGAACAATGTAGTGCACATAAATATTATTTTGGCCCGCTACCCACTAGGTTGACGTGTTACCAACATTGTGGCTAAGCTGCTAGCTAGCTACAAACAGTGGTTTACTTTGGTTAGGATATAAATGCACACATTTGGATTGCTGAGTAATGTACTTTTATTTATTTTTTGGCATACAGACTGTTTGATCAAAGCTGATGAGGACATGAATGAAGCTGGGTCATCCTCTCCCTCCTCTTCCTCATCCCAACAAAGGAGCAAAAAAAGGAAGAGGGATTCAAACCAGGAGCTGCTTGACTACTTACGTACTGCAGATGAGCGGTTCATGGAACACAGCAAATAAGTTCATGAGTCCATGCTGAAAAAAATTGACAAAACTTTTGTAAAATTACAAACTTTTTCAATTACATTTTGTGGAGATTATTTGTATTGTAGATTATGATGCCTGTGTGCTTGCACTTGTCTACCTCATACTTGTTCACCTAATTGTGCCTGCTCATTGTTCCTTGTTGTTCTTGTTTACATAACAGACACGGTTTACATTTGCACATGTTCTTGCATTTATTTTGATACACATTATATTTAAAAAAAAAAATTTTTGTCTGTCAATGTCCATGCTGTTCCCTTCTACTCCCAGCAATACGTTCCAGTCTGTACATTCAAATCAGTCCCTTAGAGACTCAACAGCCTCAGGTGTCCATTTCCTGACTGAGATGGTGGTTGCAGGTTGCTTCAGTACACAGATTTTATAACAGGTCTGCAGTAAGACCAGGCTGTGATCTAACCTGCCAAGTGGTGGTAAGGCAGTAGAGGTATAGGCCTCCTTGACACTTGCATATAGCAGATCCAGTGTTTTACCTTCTCTGGTAGGACAGGTGACAAACTGGTAAAAACCAGTCAGGCGTGAGGTGAGAGTCACATGGTTAAAATCTCCTGATATTATAATGAGGGCCTCAGAATGTTGAATTTGTATCCTGGTAACAGTCTCATGGATGACTTCATAAGAGACATTAGCATTTGCTCTTGGTTGAATGTAAACAAGTATTGCGATGATATGACTGATTTCCCTGGAACATAATATGGTCTGAGACCAACTGCCAAAACCTCAATGTCCTGACAACATATCCTCTCCTTGACAGTAATATGACCAGGGTTACACCATCTCTTGTTTACAAATAAAGCAAGTCCTCCACCCTTTGTCTTGCCACTTGCCTGAGCATCTGTGTCTGCACGTACCAGGGTGAAGTTAGGCACATTCACACAGGAGTCTTCAATGTTTTGATTCAACCAGGTCTCGGTAAAACACATCAGGCTACACTCACTTTTTTAAAACTATAATTAGTAAGGTGCAGTCTGCTGTTAAGGCTTTTGAGGGGGAACATTCGGATCCGCTCAAGCTGCTTGACTCTTTAATGAGGCTTATAAAGTCTGTCTGCAGCAGTGTCATTAATCCGATGGCAAAAACTGATGTCCTTAAAGAGCCAATACACATGGACACTTTTCTCCCAAACCATACCTTGGCTATATATTTGAGTCCAAGGCAGCACAGCTGAACCTCTCTCACGAGGAGGAGGACTGTGTGCGAAGATGTGTGAACTACACCATCTCCTTAGCAAATGAATTGAGAGCAAGGCTCCCAGATAATATGGAGATACTGCAGCACATGTCTTTGTTCAATGTGGGGGAGACACTAAACCACAACAAGAGCCTTACAGACATGGCAAAACTTGCAGACCTTTTAGGATGTTGCCCGGCCACAACTGATAAAACTATCAATCAGTGGAGGTCTATTCACCTTCAGAAATGGGAGGAAACAACAAACACTTTGGCATTCTGGGCTGAAGTTAAGAAGTATATTGATTCAGCAGGCATAAACCCATATGAAGACTTGGCTTCTGTTGCAGTTTCTGTCCTCTCCCTCCCACACTCAAATGCTGAGGTAGAGAGGCTGTTCAGTCAAATGGGTGTCATTAAAAACAAACTCAGGAACCACATGTCCCTGCAGACCCTCAGCTCTATTCTGTATATTAGATATGGTTTGAGGTTGGCTGGAAATGCATGTTATGAGCACAAACTGCCTGATAAAATGCTGCAGCTCTTTGGCGCTTCAGCTGCCTATTCATTTAAGTCCTGTCCGGGTTCTAGCTCATCCTCTGCATCCAATATCACCCCACAGGAGGAGAGCACTGAGGGTATTTATCTTGTGGATGATGATGAATTCTGTCTCAGCATTTTCATGGAGTGATCTGGAATCAGAATCACAAAAGTTGTTAAATAGTGTTTTTCTTTCACATACAATGAATTTGCTTTGGTTTTGTAAGGCAGGCTGACTAAAAAAAAAAAAGTTTTTATCTTTTTCATTTGCCATGTACATATTTGTGGCACTTGTGTCTGCCAAATTATCACATAATAAATAATAAATGTGTGGTTCATTAACTCCGTTAAGTTAAATTATCATATTATAATAATAAAGTATTTGAGCATAGATTGACTCCATTTTATGACAATTTCAATCTGTTGATTAAAATGCAGTTTTTTAGTATTCACATTTTTTGTAAATATGCACATAGTTCGTTTGTAAATGTGCACAGTATTTTATTATTATTATTATTATTATTATTATTATTATTATTATTATTATTATTTATTTTATTTTTTTATTTTTTTGGTAAATATGCACATAGTTCATTTGTAAAATTGCAAATAATTCAATCAAAGGTTTATCCTCTAGGGGCAGATTATCACTAACATCCCTGACTGAAACCGAATATCATTGTTGTGACTTGTAGCCTACACTGTGCAAAACAAGCAAAATATTCTGTGGCAGAACACATTCTCTATGAGTTATCATTGTACACCTAAACATAACTGATAATATCACAGCACATATGCTGTGTTTAACTTACATGTATAGTGGTTTTGTCCAACGACGTCGTGGTTCACCGGAATTTTATCAGTGCTGTGGAAGTAACTTCTGGTTAACATGTAGTAAGTTCTGTTCCGTTGACTGACAGAAAAGATGTAATTGAGAACAGCTTAACTGGACATTCGGCTATATATTTAGTATTTATATAAAACAGTTTGTGAGCATGGATTAGCGGAGAAAACAGTTATGAAGTGCCGACATTACGCAGAATGCAAAAACGACATGATGACGTCATTAATATGCTGTCATATGACGTCATTTAGCAGCATTTTGCTACTTTTCAAGCAGGGTTTAGTTACTTTACATTGAAAATTGTTGGCAACACTGTTTAGAATACTGCAGTTAGGCCAATTTTGATCACAGGTTTTTGAGTCTTACAAGAAAATTCAAACACTTGCACAATTTAAAGACTTTCCTTTTCTCATTGCCATGTTGGTCATGCTGTTGACATGTTAATTCTGTCCCATACTGAACAGATGTATAGTCCAAAATACCTTGGGAATCATTCTTGTTTTCACAAGGCCTTGATGCAAATACAAATGTGTAATGCAGCAAAAAATCTTCCATCAACTGGAATTTGACTGCTTTTAAAAATTTTATGGAAACAAACTTGCAGTTTCCAAAAGAGATCATAGAATAGACATAATATAATAAAGGTGTTTGTTGTAGTGTTAAGTATTTACAAACAAATATAACTTTAAATATAACAAAATATTGAAGTCAAAAAAATATTGAGCTGTAATATCACAGAGAAAGAAACAACCTTGCATCTCTATTTTAAAAGTAGATTTGTTTGTGTTTCTCAGCGCAATCAGCAATGTTGTCACAACAGAGGTCATGCATATAAGCCAAATATTTCTACCATTTCATGTCAAGCAACTAAAATGTTATAATTAATTGCAGCTGCAGGGTTAGTTATGTAACTTAGTATCATAAGAATGCATGAGAAAATGATTTTGTAGAATTTTTTTTAAAACATTTTTTAGTGTTTCTCAGTCCTGTTCCTGGAGGCATTTTGGATGTCAGCTTTTTTTTTTTAATTATTCATTTAAGTTATTGAATCAATTTACTAATCAGCTAATGAGTTTAATCAGGTCTGTCAGATTAGGGACACATCCAAAATGTGTAGTGTTGGAACCATTTTGACTATTTTCAAATAGCATTTACAAGTGTACTTTAGTGTATTAACAATCACACACACAAATAGATATCACCTGACAAATGTCTGTTACAGTATACAGTTTTGTGTTGTTTTTTTTTTATACATGTACTGTAAAAAAAATTGTTTGCATAATTATGAATTTTGTCATAGTGGATAATAAGTGGGAAATCTGGAAGGCATAAGAATGGCCACACATTAACAAACATCCCCTGTACTCAGCTTACCAGAAAAAAAACGATACCAATGTAATTGTAAATTTGAGATTCAATGATTGCCCATTATCTTTTGGGCTTGACAAAAAAATAAAACAAGACTACTGCAATTTCTACAACAGGGCAAACAAAATATTAAACAAGGCAGATGGATGGAATAACAGGAACACATTTGGAATAGTTAGAATAGTAATTGGGGTCAGAGAAGGGAAATATCAAGTTTTGGCATCATGATATTTAGTCACAACACCACTGACAAAAACAAATTACTACAATTCTAAAACAGGACTCTGAGACCCTTTTCACTTACAAAATTTTAATTTCAATTTAGTTATGCATGACAGTAAAAAAGTAATAGGATTCACAAAAGGTCAACAATAACTTTACACTTACAGTAAATCTTTATTCAGATTACAATTGCACATCCTGAGGTAGTACTGAAACAACTAGCTATATTCAGCAACAAACAATGTATACACCTAATAAGTATAAATGGATGTTCCAAATAGTTGGTATTTGTCAATTGTGCATTGACATTAATGATTAAAATTTAATGTTCAAGTTAGATTTATAACTGCTTTTTCAATGTAATTTTACAGTACATTGCAAGTTCTTTATAAATATTCTATATACATTTGCATTCTCAGTGTAATTTTATACAATATAAACTAAGCATTGTTGTATTTTACTGGGTGCAAACTTTCAAATCATACAGAATGGACTCTATGCACGGTCACTTCCACGTTTGACTGGAAGCCATTGATGACCAGAAGCTGTGGATCACCGCAGAGGTGCATGTGCTGCTGAGGACCCGAGACTCCACCTTCAGAGCAGGTGGCAAGGTGGCCCTTGTCGCCTTGAACAGCGAGGGCCAAACTGTCCTGGCCATCAGAGAGGCGAAGCATGCACACTCGCAGAGAATCCACAGCCACTTCAAGGACAGCGGCAACACACAGTGCATGTGGCAGAGCATCCAGGCCATCACCAACTACAAGACATCACCTGCCTGTGACAGTGATGCCTCCCTTCCAGAACAACTTCTACGCTCGGTTCAAGGCACAGAATGACGTGATGGCGAGAAAGACATGAGGCACATCAAGATCCTACTGCCCCCTCACTGGAACCCCTTCAATTCGTGTTACGCCCCAGCTGCTCAACAGATGACACCATCACCACCATCCTCCATCTGGCCCTCACCCACCTGGACAAAAAAAGACACACATACTCAAATGCTGTTCATAGACTTCAACACAATCATTCCTCAGCACCTGATTGGAAAGCTGAACCTGCTGGGCCTGAACACCTCCCTCTGCAACTGGATCCTGGACTTCCTGACTGGGAGACACCACGACACTGAGCCCTGGGGCCCCCCCAGGGCTGTGTGCTCAGTCCCCAGCTGTTCACTCCGCTGACTCACGACTGTGTAGTAATGCACAGCTCAAACCACATCCAGTTCGCCAATGACATGACCATGGTGGGTCTTGCAAGAATGACAAGTCAGCATACAGAGAGGAGGTGCATTGTCTAATGGATGGGTACAGAGCCATCAACCTGTCTCTGAATGTGGACAAAACTAAAGAGATATTTGACGTCAGGAGAGCAAGGAGCGACCACTCTCTGCTGAACTTCGACAGCTCCTCTGTGAAGATTGTCAAAAGCACCAAATTCCTTGGTGTTCACCTGGCGGAGAACCTCACCTGGTCCCTCAACACCAGCTCCATAACCAAGAAGGCCCAGCAGCGTCTCCTCTTTCTGCAAAGGCTAAGGAAAGCCCACCTCCCACCCCCCATGCTCGCTATGTTATACAGAGGGACTATCGAGAGCATCCTAAGCAGGTGCATCCCTGCCTGGCTTAGAAATTGCACTGTCTTGGATCACAAGACCCTTCAGCGGCTAGTGAGGACAGCTGAGATCATCGGGGTCTCTCTTCCTTCCATCACAGACATTTACACCACATACTGCATCTGCAAAGCCACCAGCATTGTGGTTGACCCCACGCACCCCTCACACACAAACTCTTCACCGTCCTGCTGTCTGGCAAATGGTACCGAAGCATTCGGGGCCTTACGGCCAGACTGTGTAACAGTTTCTTCCCCCAAGCCATCCTTAATACCCCAAGACTCCTCAATACTCTGGAGGACTGACAACACTGAGACTGGACTGACAACACACACACTCAACTGAACACAACCCACTCCCTTTGCAATTTTTGCACATTTCTGTATTTACTACCTGCATTTTTGCTTCTACTGTATTTATAAAAATATTGTGTATAATTTCTGTCATAACTATACTCTCTGCCTGGATGCTACCCCAATAACTGTATATAACCACCCCAAGAATTGTTATTCTTTTGCACTACTGTTATATCTGACCCTTTCATACTAGAACCGTGTACTAGTCAGCACTGCACTCTCTCTTTCTGTGCCTATTGTCATGTTTTGTACTGTCTTGTGCTGTTTGCACATGCACTTTATCTAGTGATGTGTAGTCTCTTGTTGTTCTGTTTTTTATGTAGCACCGTGGTCCTGGACGAGTGTTGTTTTGTTTCACTGTGTACTAACTAACTATATATGGTTGAAATGATAGTAAAGCCACTTGACTTGATCTTTACCTAGAGCTATCAAAATGACTGAGATGACTTTTTTGCACTTGCTGCTCACATTTGTTGCTTACATGCTTTCATTTGCACTCTTTGTTTTGACTATCATCAAAGCTTAACAAATATGAAATATGACCCATCATTTAAAGACAAATTTTACATACTACAAATTTAATGATTCTATAATTCATAAACGATATACCTAAACTTCAAGTGACTTGAATAAAATATTATATATAATAGTGTAAGTTCTTTTTTATTTTTTGTCACAGATGTCACAGGTACTTTTTGAAGAGTCACAGGCATTGTCAGATGTAGAGACATCTTTGCGGCTCTTTGAATCTCTAGACTAGACTAGACAATCATGCATCATTTGACAAACTGATCTCATACCTGTTTATTATTGTCTTTTAAACTATCAAACAAAGAACAAGACATTCCTGAGTCACAGTAAGACATCCTGTCAATGCAGTGAAGAATGCTATGGCTGCTATGGCTGTGCCAGAAGCAGAGGAGGGTATTTTGGAAAATGGCCCTTGTAAGAACATGAAGGAGCTTCAAACACTTGACATGGAATTAGCACAGAATGAAAAATGGACCAAGATAGTAATAAGACAGAAGCTGTCAATATACCTTATACAATATTCAATATACACTATTCAATATTCATTTGCCAGACACTTTTTTAAAATCTAAATCAGCTTACAAAAATTAGGTAATGTACTCAACTGTGATATCAGACATAATTGGTCTTAACTACGCACTGTATTGTTCGATTATAACTGAGATATAGATTATAACTGAGTGTAGTACCAAATTAGGAAATACTTTTTGTTACTATATTACTTGTATTACAAGTGCATGTAATTAATTGATATTACTCATTATTGCACAGCCACATGAACACACTTTTAAAACATGGTTATCTTTTTACTCTTGTGAAACGTGACTTCCGGTTTGGGTGAACGCTGGCGTTTCTGTCTGCCGCTGCCCTCCGGTGTTTTGCTATTACTTGTTTGTGATCGTCTTTGGAATTATACTGCTGGGCACTGTGAATTTGCACTCTGTCTGTGAGGATTACATAGCTTAATAAATAGCTTACTTTTTTCCCTGTCCTGCACTGGCCTACCGCAAGCTTTCTGCACCCTGGTTACACCTAGTCTGTTGCATATAGAGATGTGGGTGGTCCTGTGGTGTTCAGGCTACTGCATTTCTCAGTATGGGTGTGTAGATGGGGTAGAAAGATGCGTTGTTTATGGTTGTGCATTTTAATCCCAGTGGTTTATCGCTACTCATCTGCGGAGCTTTATCGTTGGAATTCATCGCACCTGCCAGCTGGAGTGTATAAAACCTGTATCGACTTAGGAATTGCTTGTCGCCCCCGCTATGTACATCGTGGCTCTAAACGCAAACATTGTTCTGCCATTCTCTCCGACACATCGATTGATGATCAAATATTGGCCATCTGGTCTCCCTTTCGCCACTTTCACGCTAGATCAAGTGCTGGAAATGAAGGAGTTAACTTCAACAACCTCAGATCCCTGGAATATCTACCAACAAATAATACCATGTCAGATCCTGTATGTACTATGGACTGCCCTGTTAAATTTGCTCTAATAAATGCTAGGTCCTTGTCCATTAAATTATTTATCTTGAATGAATTTTTTAACCACTCATGCTTTGGAATTTTTATTTGTGACGGAAACCTGGATCAGCCCTGGTGACTCTATGGCCCTAAAGGAACTCACTCCTTCAGACTGCCTGTCTTTTAATACTCCAAGAACTGCAGGTTGTGGAGGTGGAATAGCAACAATTTTAAGGAACTGTTTTGACTGTAGACTTTTGCCTACTGATGAATTTTCAAGTTTTGAGTTGCAGCTTTTCAATGTTGACTTGTCTACTCCCTTGCTATGTGCACTGGTCTATAGACCAACTAAATTTAATAAGGGTTATCCAGGAATTTTTGTCATCTGTGATGTCACGCACTGATAGACTTCTG
>JAKKZJ010000001.1:32126575-32131575 GCA_033441845.1 Pangasius mekongensis | reverse complement strand
ATGCTGACGCTGAAGATCCTCAATCACCTTCTGATGAGTTTCCTCCATCGCCGCAAACCCACGCTCACACGTCTCCTACAAGCAAGCGCGCACACACACACACACACACACACACACCTGTAAACACACACTAGCCCATAATCAGTTATACCATCATGCTATTGAACATGTAGAATATTGTTATTATTGTCACTGTTCCTGAGTTTTATTTGAGAGGAGGCACCATTTTGGGGAACCTTCTAATCCTCCTGAGATAAAGTCCATTCAGAAGGACAGCTGTGTTCTACGGGTTCTTAATTTAGAAATTGTGATCATTTAATTCTGTTTAATTCAATAGAGAAATCTACTGCTACCTTACTGAATAATAATTAAAAGGTAAACGCCTTGTTTTTGTGTTTACGCTGTGTTCCAAATAATCTGTTATCATCATCAAGTGCTAATGCCAGAAGTGTGAATTCTTCATTTGTGTGCGCAACTTAGTTAAGAATATAGAAATTTTGTGACATTTTATTCAACGTTAAAATTTTTTACAAATTTTTCCAACATAATCATAATGAAGTTTGTAAATTCAGTGTTATTGTTATTTCTTACACATTATCCACCATCCTGTATTGACATTTTGTAGGCCGTACACTCACTGCTCTACAAAAATTCAAAATCATCCACAGCCTCAAAACTATTACATTATTATTATTATTATTATTATTATTAGGAGTAGTAATAGTAGTAGTAGACAAAGCAGCATGTTAGTTTGGTGTCATGTCAGATTCAAATATCTCCAAATTATAAAATGAAAAAAAAAAAGAATCTATATGAAACCAAAAACAATCATTTGTCCAGTTCTGACTAACTCTAAAATAATGTTAAGTAGGTCTTGCTGCTAATGATCTAGCACTGGACTGAAAAAAGCATCACAGAACCTTCCTTGGATTACTTAGTCTCCAGCTCCGCCTTGACCACACCCCCTGACCACTGCTCTCACTCGTTCCTTGTTAACGTTATTGTTTATAATCCTGCTTGTTTGTAGTGTGTGACTCTTTCTATAAGGAAAAGGGTGTTTGTAACGTCTACTGGAACATAACGCGAGTTGAGTAAGTAATCCTTGAAGTAAGTGATTAAAATCTTGAGATGAAAAAGTTTCTTTAGGAAACATTCATCTCATCAAATCAACTACATGATATAATGAAATTCTACAGGTGATGCTACCCACACAAAACATCTACATGTGCCTGACTTGACTAAATTGGTTTAAAGTGATAGTCTCAACCTTAAGACTGTCGAAGTCCCTCTGGTACTTTTCTCGCAGACTGGCCATGTCTCCATCTGGCGGTTTGTTCTCCAGTTCATCACGCATGTTCATCATCTGCAGCTCCAGCTCTTGCACACGGCTTCTCAGCAGTGACATCGAGTCCCTGCTCACTTCCTGCTCATGCCCCTTCCCCTCCTCCAAATGACTGGCATCAGTTGTGGATGGATGATGTGTATCATCTGCTATTGTCTCTAATCTCTCTCCGAGAGTGCGAATAGTCTGACTGTACCGCTCATGTAGTTTCTGAATCTCTTCCTGATGTACGTTTTCCAGTTCCTGAACTTTCCCACAGAGTTCATGCTCCAGCTTGCATGTGTGTTCCTTGTGCCTTAGCTCTGCTCCCTCAACTTCTTGCAGCAAGGTTTCGAGTTTCTGTTGGGTGTTTTCAGCACGTTCGATTAATGCTAGCTCACTGGTCACTCGTTCCTGCTCTGCCTGACCCAATTCTTCTGCATGCTTTCTCTTAAACTCCTGCATCTCCCTCTGGAAAGCCTCCTCCATCTGTACAATCTGCTCCTGCTGCTTTCCCATCTCCTTAAGCTGCTTTGCTGCCTCTTCCCGTAGAGTTTCATTTTCTTCCTGAATGGAGTTTATTGTCTTGAAGTAATGAATCCGTTCCTCTTCCAGGCTACTTTGGAAACGCTGGTGGATGGCTGCTACGTGCTGAGCATGCTCCTGGACCAAAGTGGCCATATTGTGGCTAGTCTCCTGGCAGAGTGATAGCTCCCTCTCATGTTCAGCTCGCAGTCGGCAGGCAACATATGCTACCTGTACCTGAATAAGAGCCTCATTCATGCTGAGAGAGTTGCACATCAGGACTCTGGTGTCTCTGGGTCCTAAAACTGCTTGGATTTGACCTGCAAGTTCACAAAGGACAGAGCTGTTATCTTCCTCACATGCCTTCTCCAGCTGCTGAGACAGGTGGAGAAGGACCTTTGCTTGTCTCTTTAGCTCAGTAATGAGACTCTCTCGCCTAGTATCCAGTGATGCCACTGATTCTGTGACACACGACTGCATGATTCCAGCTAAGTGTCTTTCTATTATTTCTTGAGCAAGAGTGTGAGCTTCTTCCCTCTCAATCTGCTGTGCATAAGATGCAAGTTCAGGAGGGCTGATGTCAGAAAAGGAGGTCTCTGTATCAGCAATAAGCTTATCACCTGCATCTTGGGTGACACTTTTGGTGTTGAGATCCATAGCTGCTTCTCTCACAACTATATCCCTTTGCTGCAAGATCTCTTTTACCTTGACCAAGTCTCTTTGAAGTTCCTCAAACTTGTCTTGGTAAGAGTGCTTTAAGTTCTGAAGGAAGTAGGCAAGTTCAGCATTAATACAAGCATTGTCAATTAAATTCTGAGCAAAAACACTATTACCAGGTGGCTGCAAATTGTCTGACTGTTCACTGAAGGTATGTACTTTGTAGAGCTCATTTTTATTCAGCTCATTTATCAGCATGCTCTGTAGTTTTAGTTTCCTCGTCAGAATGTCGGTGTAAATTACAGAAAGACAATCCTGGTGGCTCATCTTAACCTGTTGGGATTCTCTATTTATCTCGCTAAGACTTTGCATTAGTTCTGATTTTGGATCTTGAAGAGAAAATGCCATTTTTTCCAAAACAGTCCCTTCAAAGAATAACATTCTTGCAAGAACCTTTATAGCACTTTTATCCATCTGTGTCTGGGGCTCACTCTGACAGGTAAGAGAATCTTCATATCGTGCGGCAACTTGCCTAATGTGCGAGGCTGTATTAACCAAGTCTTTCTCAATCTCAGCTAAGGTGTGAACTTGTGCTTGTGCTCTTCCCTCCTCATTCTGACCGCTGAGAATCTCCCTAACCCTAACCCTGCAGGACTCTACAAAAGCCAGAGCTTTCTTGTAATCTTCATTGTTGACACTGTCTTGTATAATGTCGTCCAAGCAAGAGTGGGATTTACCATCTGGTTCATCCTGGTCTGGCTCAGCAGAGGTATCATCACAGCATACTTCCATCAAAACTTTATCGCCCGGCAGCTCTTCTTCATTTTGCATCTTTGATGTGATATCTCTAAGTTTGTCCTCTGTGGCCTGGAGCTTGGATTCCAGCGCATGGATGATGGACAGAAAGTTTTCTGTATCACTGCAGTACTGGAATGTGTTGTCACTTATTAAGCTGGTCTCCTGGGACAAGTCCTGGATGGTGTCATCAGTGAGATTCAGGCCTGTTTCTGGTACAAGGTCCTGCCTCTCCTCTTGAGTAAAATCTAGGTATGTGTTATCTGTCTGAACTCTGTCAATTCTTTGAGACTGGTGGTATTTTTGGCACTGAATGTTGGAGAAGCGGATCCTCTGACGTTTGGCAAAGGACACTTCTGTCTCTGAGCTGCTTCTTGCAAGAGGCAAAGAGGAAGTGGTAGAAAAGGATACATCATGCTCTGCTTGTTTTTCTAGTGCGTCAAAGACATCCTCTTGAGAGCAGCATTGTTCCGTTCTAAGGTTTGCGTAACCCAAACGCAAAGCATTGAGATGCTCTTCCAGTTCAGATATTCGGTCCTCTGCTACGTCCAGCTTCTCCTGCAACTCTTTCTCCACCTCCCTATGCCCAATCTGACTAAGAAGCTCATCCTTTGCCTTCAGGCGTTGTTCAGTTTCCTCCAGACTGCTTCCTAGGGCAGTCATCTTGACAAGGGCTTCATTCAAATCCTGGTCTTTTTGTCTCACCAGCTTCTCATATGTCTCTTTTGTCTCTCGGACCTCCTCCTCCTTCTCTTGCAGAACACGACTGATTCTTCCAAACTCCTCTGAAACTCGCTCATACGAGCTTTCCAAAGAGTAGTAGTCTGTCTCTTCTGTCTTTAGCTGTGCCTGCAGTTTTCCTACCTCCCTGTCTGCCTCTGCAATCTGATTAACCAATTCCTGGCAACGACATGTAAGGCGATCTCTCTCCTCTTCCAGCCTTCTCACACTCTCCCGAAGGTTCTCAATAACATCTGCCTGCTCATTTAGAACCTGCTGCAGACGTAGCATCTCCTCCCTGACCTCTGATTCCACCCGCTCCCCCCCACCTCCTCTCAGGAGAGCTTCTACTTGGTCCCGAGCTTCCTGGAGTTGCTCTTCAGCCTCACGCCTCTTTTCCTCAGACTCTGCCAGCCTCCTACTCAATCCTTGCCGCTCCCGCTCATTCTTTTCCTCCAGACAACGGTGCTCTTTCTTCTCCCGCTCCTCCCTTAAAGCCTGTGCCTCCTCTGTCGCAATAAGACGTCCAGTAACCTCGGTTAGCTTCTCCTGCAGCCTCTGCACTTCCTTCTGCTGGTCCCGTTGCAAGGCCTGCTGTCTCTCCAGTAGTCTCAGCGCCTGGGTCTTCTCCAACAAACTTGCCTCCACATCCCGGAGGCGTTCCTCACTGTCGCGCAATTGTGCTCGTAATGTTGTTTCATTGCGACTCCACTCCTCTTCATGCTCACGGCAACGATTCTGTTCCAGCTTCAGCTCACTGCGCATGCGAGCCACCGCCTGCTCACTTGCTATGATTTCAGCCATCGCAGAAACAAGTTTTGCCTGCAGAGCCTCGATTTCAGTCTCATGATGCCCAATCATATCCTGTGCCTCACTGTAGCTCCGTCTCAGGCTGTTGACCTGCTGATTAACCAGATCATGCTTCCGTCGCTGAACTTCCAGCTCTGTCTTAAGTTCCTGGTTGAGCCTGCTGAGGCGTTGC
>JAKKZJ010000001.1:32016852-32031635 GCA_033441845.1 Pangasius mekongensis | reverse complement strand
TATGTATAATTTATGTCGTCCCTGTAGTTCTGTGTTGTTCTGTGTTTGTCTTATGTAGCACCTTGGTCCTGGAGGAATGTTGTTTTATTTCATTATGTACTTGTATATGGCTGAAATTACAATAAACTCCACTTGACTTGACTTGACTTGACTTAACAGAGGCCTGCAGATTTTGTTCCAAAATAGATTGGAATTTGGAGCTATCCATGATTCTCTCTATCTTGAGTAGAGCTCCAGTCCCAGCTGAAGAGAAGCAGCTCCATAGCATGATGTTGCTGCCACCACCATGCTTCACCATAGATATGGTGTTCTTTAGGTGATAAGTTTTCTTGATTTTGTGCCAAACATATCTTTTAGAATTATGAAAAAAGTTCTACCTTGGTCTCATCAGATCATAAAACATTTTGCCACATTGTTTGGGGTGATGTAGTTGAGCTTGGATGTTTTTTGTGACAAAAAGCTTCCGTCTAGCCACCTACCCCATAACCCAGACATGTGAAGAATACGAGAGATAAAGACTAATAGAGATTGTTGTCACATGCAGAGAGTAATCAGTACTTGTGAGATGTTCCTGCAGCTGCTTTAATGTTGCTGTAGGTCTCTTGGCAGCCTCCCCGGTACGTTTTTGTCTTGTCCTTTTAGAAATTTTGGAGTGACGTCTTGTTTTTGGACGTCCTGTTCTTGGTGTCACTGTGGTGTTCCATTTTCTCCACTTGTTAATGGTGGCCTTTGCAGTTTTCCATGGTACATCTATTGTTTTGGAAATACCCCTCTCCTGATTGAACCGTTTCAACTAGTGAGATACCATGCATGCTTTGTAAGCTCTTTGGCTTCAGCAGTCAGATGAAACCAAGGTGAGAAGAAAATTCTACAGAAACAGCTGATCTTTATTTGGGGCTAATCAGAATAATTTCATTGATGACAGCTGTATGATAAATACTTTTAAACATGATCAATTATAAAAGGGTGTGTATCCTTATGCAATCAGGTTATTGTAACTTTTTTCTTTTTTCCCCTAAAATGTTTCTATTTATTTTTCACTTGAATGTTGTTGGTTGCTGTCTCATTAAAGGTGGAAAAAGACCAGACGTGTTTATGTAATCTGCAATTTTAACAGGAGTATAAACTTTTTATATCCACTGTAGTTAACATCAGTTAATTGTAGTTATTATGGATTATGGAAAATGACAGAAACAGTGTCAAATCTAACACTACAAATAAATTTAATGGTAATCTTAATTAGAACATGAATAAATACACAGTAAAATCTGTAGTTCAACAACCACCAAGCACTTTTCTACTTTCCTGCATGTTTTGTAGTCTCTACATGTTAACTACATGGTGATTACCGTAACACCCTGTATATAAGTGCACTACAGTTTGTACATTAGACATGTGATTATCCAACATGTACTGTGTTTTTACCCCTAGTCCCCAACCACAACCCCCTTCCCTCGAATTAGTTCCTCTTCGGGGTCGGTACATCTGTAACTGCTCTTCATCCTCACCTTGATAAACGAGCCACTCTACCAGTCTGTCTACTGCGGCCATACGCAGCTTTGCACAAAACTTCTTATGCACAGACCAGTCCTCTTTCTGACACTCTTTACTGCAGTAATACACATTCAGACACCTGCAAAAAGAGACGCTACAGTATGAGAGACAAAATCCAACAACACCAACCAGTCCTGGAAATAGTTATTCATCAGGTTCTGCGGCTCGCTCAACTGAAACGGCAACAAATGCAGAGTCGAATCACTGCTTAAGCAATAAATATACAAAGTAATGAGGACAGTAAACAAGTACAATTAACTGCTTGGATTAATGAGATTATAAAACTCTGAGTATATTAAAATGCTATTAAAATGTTATTAAAATATTAAATTGCTATAAAACACAATAAGAAAATATACACTGTCAGGTGACGTGTCTCATGTTGCTTCTAGCTTGTGTAATAAAAGAGGTTTGTTTGACCTTGCACAGCGCTTCAGTGTGGTGGCTGCCTGTGAGGGTTGTTTCTCACATCTGGCACAGAATTTAAACGATTCCTCCATTTTCTCAAACATTTCCTTCTGAGTGTGGAAAGTAAGAGGTCTACTGTGTTTACTCTCTGAAGAACTGCAGAGAGACAGAGGGAGAGAGAAGGAGAGAAGGAGAGGATTAAAGTGCAAGAAACAACCAGCAACAATGACACACTTTTCCCTCATACAAAGAAAGTTTATCGTTGCTATAATTTTCGCAAACCACAAGATGGCGCCGTTCCTGATACACCGAGGTTTTAGAGCTTGTCTCCACACAATCACGGAAAAGCGATAAAGCTTCACAAAGCTTCACGAGGCTTCATCCAGCCATCCCTACCGTGTGAGCAGCAGACGTGGGTCTTAACAGCTACGTTTACTCTGTTACTTTAAGGAAATGAAGGAAAATATCACACACACTGGCTCACCAATTTGAAAAGACCATGGTACATATAAACAGGCTGGATTATTCAGTGCATTTGTTAATGAGATAATGCCAAAGACTGGACAATGAAATGATTCTACTTCACTCAACGAGTGCAATATTATTAACATTACTATGTATATTTACGCACTTAGTACTGATACAATGCTCATACATCACACCTTTTTTTTTTAAAACTGTACGCATCATCCCCCACTGCTGCTACACTTTATATCCATTTCATATATTTCCTATTTATGTGGCTTGTTTAATTTGGTGTGGTTCTGTGTACATTATGCTATTATTGTCTGCATTTATCGTCTGTATTTCCTGTTGTCTTTTAGTCCTCGTCAGTGTCGAGTACATGCCGCAGGATCGTTTCCTGAAGGAACTGCGTTTCGTTTTTTATCCATTGCTATGCGATGTGCTAAAAATGACAATAACGCTGACTTTGTCTTAAATCCTTAAGAGGCGGGAGATCAGAGCGGTCGTTACTACAAATGATAATAAACATCATCGTCATTATATTTATATTGATATTTTTATGTTTTGTGTGTGTAGCCCTGTTCCTCATTCTCAGCCCGTCACATGGTGAAGGTCTGGGGCTAAAAATACACCCAAGGCCTCATGGTGGCCCTGCCACCTGTTACATCATGTCTCTGTGTGTGTGTGTGTGTGTGTGTGTGTGGGGCAGCTGTCTTTCAGCCATTTCACCCCAAATACACACCACAATGTACAGATCCTTCAGTAAACTACACCACATGAATAAAGTAAATCTCACCTCCTAACAGCTGGACAAGCACGAGGACTAACCTGCCCAACCCTGGGCTCTACAGACCGCCTCCAGGCTTCAGATCACTTCCTGTGTGTCACATTATTATTCTGTCTATTCAGGAGAGTTCATAATATTTCTATACCACAGCCTCTGAGCTGAAAATCTGCCCCATTCTGTAGGGGATGTAAAGACAGCTGACCCTTATTTTGGACACAAAATGAAGGACATTTCACTTCTGCTGTGGTAATATAATAAACTATAATAAAAGGTTAAGCGTGTATCATGCTGTAGTGCAGAGCAATGATTTATGAACAGTAAATATTATATTATTATCTCATTAGAGCAATGATTTAGGAACAGTAAATATTACATTATTATCTCATTAGAGCAATGATTTATGAACAGTAAATATTATATTATTATCTCATTGCAGTCTCGGACACTGCAGTAAGGGCAGGGCTGCTGTGCTCAGAGTTCATTCAGTGTTGTCTCGCTTTAAATGAAACATGAATGAAGTTGTGTATAAGTCAGGATAAACAGCAGTGCGTGTGTGTGTGTGTGTGTGTGTGTGTGTGTGGCGCTGAAACTAAACTGAAAAAGAGCTTTCTGTAATAAAGAGAGTTTGTGGAAAGCGCGTGTCTCTTACCTGCTGCAGTGCGCCATCCTGAGCGGCTTCGTCCTCCTCCTCACATCCGGTCCTCAATCTACCCTTTTATTTAGAAGCGCAAACAGACACTCGGGGAGGTTTAGATCCTCCTGCGCGACCTCCTCCAGTCTCCTCCTTTCTCCTGCTTCCGGGGGTCGCTGGCGATGAGCGCGCACAACAGCGGCGCGAGCTGTTTCACACCACGAAATGACCGGAAATTGATTATTTATTACCAAAACGCACGAAGGCGCACGAGACCGTCATTAACGCTGATTTAAAACCAGCAAACCGCGTCCTTCAGATCAAATACAGATGAAGCTGTCACGTGCATGTAAGGAATGAACCGCTGGGTGTGGTGCTGCTGCAGGAAAACAATCAGCAGTGAAGAAGAGGACATACTTACTATAATAATATACACGATTATTCTCTCTGGTTTTATTCCTCTTACACCACAACAATTTGTCAGTGATTTGTCGACAATTTAAAAAGATACATAAAATAACAATGCATACTTTTTTTTATCCATTTATAATTACATTTAGTTTCTGTGATTCGAGTCAGTTCCTGTTGTCACTTACGTTATAGCAGCTATAAACAGTCGTTTCCTCACCAGCCGCTCTTTATTCTCTACAGCTTTACCTCTGACACTGGAGACTCCTTCCTTCCATAAATGTTACATAAACATCTCCTTACGTTAGAAAAACTTCACCACATCAACCATTACACACATTTTTAATCTGTTTATTTGCAGCTGCACTAAAAAAAAAAAGAATCAACACCTTCTGACCAATCAGAATCCAGAATGAAACAGCGCTGAGACGTTAACAGCTTTGATCTATGTACTGGACTGCATGCGCTTTTCCTGAAAGAGTGAAGATGGAGGGATGAAAATAAACAAATAAAAGGTTAAAAAAATAGGATGAGGCTGACAGCTGGACACTTCATTTTCATTAACACGTCTACATGATTTATCATACGTGCAGCTGCTCAGTGTGTCCACTGGAGGGCAGCGCAGATCAATACTGAAGCTTCATGAGAAGATGAACGAACATGAAGAACCTTAACACCTGAAAGCACACAGCAAAAAGAAAAGCAGACTTCTGTCCATTTTTAAAAGAAATTCTATAATCAACTTCGTTACCATGTGCTGAGAACATCTACACGTTGATCATCGTTTCAGAGGAACATTCGGATTAAACACTGGATCTGCAGTTTCCTTCACGAGTAGAGATTAGAGGTTCCTCAGAGTGTGTCTTTGAAGATTAAAGGTTCAGTACTTCTCGTTTCCTGACATTAAAGGTTCTTTACAGTGTAATTCTTGTGTGGAGATTGAAGGTTCCTTTCTGATATCATATTTGTGGAAATTGAAGGTTTTCAGAACTTCATCTTGGAGCTTTAACAATCTTCAGGAGATTATAGACTGCTCAGAGCTTGCTTGCTGATATTCTTCTTAGTGTGTTTCTGGAGAATGAAGGTTCAGAGAAACTTTTATGTAAAGATTAAAGGTTACCTGGGCCTGGTTAGGGTTGAAACAAGGTTCTTCAGAGATTTATGTAGAGATATTTCCTCAGAATTTTTTGTTTGGATGTCAAACTTTCATCTGTGCTCCAGTTATGAGATAAGAGGTTAAAGGTGTTTGTGAAAGTTCTAGTCCTCCTCCTCCAGCTTGTCCTCCAGCAGGCCCTGGAAGTTCAGGTAGAAGGCATTGCAGTAGCTCGGCTCTTTGTTGGGACTCGACTGCACCTGCTCAGGCTTCTGGGAACTGAAAGGGTTCGGCCCAGTGCCTTTAATGTCCATCTCCAACTCCATCAAGATCTGCATGGAGTACTTCAGCTCTCCATCACTGAGAGAGAGAGAAAGAGAAGAAGTTGTATTTCTTGTAGTATACTTTTTGTTTAATTCTGAGTGTGTGTGTGTGTGTGTGTGTGTGTGTGTGTGTGTGTTTGAGACTCACTTGTACATGGTGAACATTGAGGGAATGCTGTAGTCTCTGAGCAGCAGCAGTGTGGGCAGCCAGCCTTCTCCCAAACCCTGAGATGCATGAAACCCTGCAGAACACACACACTCCAGGTCATTACTGTGAGTTCTGGACTCTGATTGGTCAGAAGGTGTTGATTAATTTTCTATAACAGCAGCTCTGACAGTAGTGCAGGTTTATATTAATGCGTTATCGTTTCTATAGTAACAGCTCATTCACAGGGACGTATACAGCGAACACTACACATGAATGGATTAAAAAACGAGTGAAAGAGAAAGGAGACGTTTATGTAACATTTATGGAAGGAGTCTCCAGTGTCAGCGCTTTGTATCAGCTTTGTAACTTTAAGTTTTCGGACGTTTTTAGGACAGAGGAGTTTACGCTTTTCAAGCTGCGATTTTTTTTGTCTTATTAACTTGAAGAGAGAGAATAAAGAGCGGCTGGTGAGGGAACGACTGTTTATAGCTGTTATAGCGTAAGTGACAACAGGAACTGACTCGAATCACAGAAACAAGAAAAGTAACTACAAATGGATAAAAACTATAATGTGTTGTTCTTTAATAAAAAGACACGCAATTGTTGGAGAATGACTGTGGTATAAGAGGAATAAAACACTTCAGGAATGATTATTTTCCTGTAACAGCACAGCACTCGTGTTTTACTCCTTCCTTAACTGTTAATGATTATTCAGTATGAACAGTGATTAGATGCTTCATCATGGCTATGGACACCAATTCATTAGTCCATAACGAGGTCATTAGTCCGTAACGAGGCCATTAGTCCATAAAGATGTCATTAGTCTGTAAGGATTTCATTAGTCCATAACGATGTCATTAGTCCATAACGAGGCCATTAGTCCATAACGATTTCATTAGTCCATAACAAGGTCATTAGTCCATAACGAGGCCATTAGACCATAACGATTTCATTAGTCCATAACGAAGTCATTAGTCCGTAAAGATGTCACTAGTCCATAACGAGGTCATTAGTCCCTAACAAGGCCATTAGTCCATAACGAAGTCATTAGTCCGTAAAGATGTCACTAGTCCATAACGAGGTCATTAGTCCCTAACAAGGCCATTAGTCCATAACGAAGTCATTAGTCCGTAAAGATGTCATTAGTCCATAACGAGGTCATTAGTCCCTAACAAGGCCATTAGTCCATATCAATGTCATTAGTCCATAAAGATGTCATTAGTCCATAACGAGGCCATTAGTCCATAAAGATGTCATTAGTCTGTAAGGATTTCATTAGTCCATAACGATTTCATTAGTCCATAACGAGGCCATTAGACCATAACGAGGTCATTAGTCCATAACGATTTCATTAGTCCATAACGAGGCCATTAGTCCATATCAATGTCATTAGTCCATAATGATTTCATTAGTCCATAACGATTTTATTAGTCCATAACGAGGCCATTAGTCCATAAAGATGTCATTAGTCCATAACGATTTCATTAGTCCATAACAAGGTCTTTAGTCCATAACGATGTCATTAGTCCATAACGATGTCATTAGTCCATAACGAGGCCATTAAACCATAATGATGTCTTTAGTCCATAACGAGGCCATTAGTCCATAACGATTTCATTAGTCCATAATGAGGCCATTAGACCATAACGATGTCTTTAGTCCATAATGAGGTCATTAGTCCATAACGAGGCCATTAGACCCTAACGATGTCTTTAGTCCATAACGAGGTCATTAGTCCATAACGAGGCCATTAGACCCTAACGATGTCTTTAGTCCATAACGATTTCATTAGTCCATAACGATTTCATTAGTCCATAACAAGGTCATTAGTCCATAATGATGTCATAACGAGGCCATTAGTCCATATCAATGTCATTAGTCCATAACAATTTCATTAGTCCATAACGATTTCATTAGTCCATAACGAGGCCATTAGTCCATAACGATTTCATTAGTCCATAAAGATTTCATTAGTCCATAACGAGGCCATTAGTCCATAACGATTTCATGAGTCCATAACGATTTCATTAGTCCATAACAAGGCCATTAGTCCATAACGATTTCATTAGTCCATAACGAGGTCATTAGTCCATAACGATTTCATTAGTCCATAACGAGGCCATTAGTCCATAACGATTTCATTAGTCCATAACGATTTTATTAGTCCATAATGAGGCCATTAGTCCATAAAGATGTCTTTAGTCCATAACGATTTCATTAGTCCATAACAAGGTCTTTAGTCCATAACGATGTCATTAGTCCATAACGAGGCCATTAGACCATAATGATGTCTTTAGTCCATAACGAGGCCATTAGTCCATAACGATTTCATTAGTCCATAATGAGGCCATTAGACCATAACGATGTCTTTAGTCCATAACGAGGTCATTAGTCCATAACGAGGCCATTAGACCCTAACGATGGCTTTAGTCCATAACGATTTCATTAGTCTATAACAAGGTCATTAGTCCATAACGATGTCATTAGTCCATAACGATGTCATAAAGAGGCCATTAGTCCATATCAATGTCATTAGTCCATAACGATTTCATTAGTCCATAACGATTTCATTAGTCCATAACGAGGCCATTAGTCCATAACGATTTCATTAGTCCATAACAATTTTATTAGTCCATAATGAGGTCATTAGTCCATAACGATTTCATTAGTCCATAACGATTTTATTAGTCCATAATGAGGCCATTAGTCCATAACGATTTCATTAGTCCATAACAAGGTCTTTAGTCCATAACGATGTCATTAGTCCATAACGATGTCATTAGTCCATAACGAGGCCATTAAACCATAATGATGTCTTTAGTCCATAACGAGGCCATTAGTCCATAACGATTTCATTAGTCCATAATGAGGCCATTAGACCATAACGATGTCTTTAGTCCATAATGAGGTCATTAGTCCATAACGAGGCCATTAGACCCTAACGATGTCTTTAGTCCATAACGAGGTCATTAGTCCATAACGAGGCCATTAGACCCTAACGATGTCTTTAGTCCATAACGATTTCATTAGTCCATAACGATTTAATTAGTCCATAACAAGGTCATTAGTCCATAACGATGTCATTAGTCCATAACGATGTCATTAGACCATAACGATGTCTTTAGTCCATAACGAGGTCATTAGTCCATAACGATTTCATTAGTCCATAACAAGGTCATTAGTCCATAACGATGTCTTTAGTCCATAACGAGGTCATTAGTCCATAACAAGGTCATTAGTCCATAACGAGGCCATTAGACCATAACGATGCCATTAGACCATAACGATTTCATTAGTCTATAACAAGGCCATTAGTCCATAACGAGGTCATTAGTCCATAATGATTTCATTAGTCCATAACAAGGTCATTAGTCCATAACGATGTCTTTAGTCCATAACAAGGTCATTAGTCCATAACGAGATCATTAGTCCATAACGAGGCCATTAGTCCATAACAAGGTCATTAGTCCATAACGATGTCTTTAGTCCATAATGAGGTCATTAGTCCATAACGATTTCATTAATCCATAACGATGTCATGAGTCCATAACGAGGCCATTAGTCCATAACAATGTCATTAGTCCATAACGATGTCATTAGTCCATAATGAGGCCATTAGGCCATAAAGATGTCATTAGTCCATAACGATGTCATTAGTCCATAACGATGTCATTAGTCCATAACGAGGCCATTAGTCCATAAGGAGGCCATTAGTCCATAACGATTTCATTAGTCCATAACGAGGCCATTAGGCCATAAAGATGTCATTAGTCCATAACGATTTCATTAGTCCATAACGATGTCATTAGTCCATAACGATGTCGTTAGTCCATAACGAGGCCATTAGTCCATAATGATGTCATTAGTCCATAACGATGTCGTTAGTCCATAACGATTTCATTAGTCCATAACGAGGCCATTAGTCCATAACGATCATAAGTGGCATATGTGAAATGTTCTAGATCTTTAAAAACTTTTAATCATAGCACCGATTGTGTTTAATGGTATATTTTATATGTATTATCTGACTTATATGTGCATCTGTTTATCTGCTGATTTAGAAGTTTCACCTGTGTCTCTGTGACACGGACGCTGATGGGGAAAATCCCAGATTTTTCAGAATGTTAACGATTCGTTTGCATTAATTTTAGATTATTTAAGAGTGTCAATAATTTTGACATGTTTCCTGAGAAAAAGAGCTCTTTTTAAAGAAGAGGTTCTTATCTAAATAAATGATATTTGTGAGAGGGAAGGTGAGTCATTTTTCCAATTTATGTAAAAAATGTAAGTTATATGTTAAGTTTATTTTATACAATGATTTTTGCTCATTCTCTCGAAGGCTGCCAGTAATTCTGGAGTTACTGTCTGCGCTTTAAAGCACCCATGAAATGGTTTAAAGCTGGTCATCTGAATCGAAATGCTAATGTTTTCTTTTGAAACAGAAACTTTTGAAACTTATTTCCATGACGGCCAATAGCGCTAAACATCGTGTTCGTCTATAAACCACCTTTACGGTAGCTCGACAGAGGCTTAGCTAGGTAGCTCACGGATTAATTCGTAGACAACGTGTTTGTTTTTGAACTGACGGTGTACATATTTTTGCAGAAATCAGATGATGGAGAGGAGGGAATGCAGTGAACAGTAAAAAAAAACCAAAACAAAACACAGTACATTTTCAATATTATCCCTTAAAGAAACTTTCACTGCTCAAACTGTTTAAACGCATCTGCTCTGACCAGAACAGGACATTTCTAATCACTTTGCTAGAAGTGGGCGGGGCTTCCAGAGTGTCAGTTAACTGTCAATCATTCCAGATTCACATGCTGACTGGCTCACATGCTGCTGTTTTTACTGAGGGGGAGAAGAAGTGTATTTTTTGTGTATTATTGAGCGATAACTCGTATCAACGTGCAGTTATTCATTAACAAATGCTCCTTCTTCTCTGAGCTCTTATAAGTGTGTTTACAGGAAAAAATACATACTGAGGGAGAAAAACGTTCATGTTCAGAAAGTGCAGAATTGTCATTTGGAATAATAGTTAGCATTACAATTCTAGCTACAAGTTAAACTCAAATTAAGTTATTAATTAATTACATTACAAAAGATTTTTTTATTAGAATATTACTGTTTCCTTGTCTCTGATCCATTAAACCACACAAATGTTGTAAACAGACTTTAGTGGGAAAAAAGTGGTAATATGACATGTCTACAGTATGTGACGTTTAATGGTGATTAATAAAAAAAAAAAAAAGCTTGTTGTGATGAGGAATCATGAACCAATCACACGACTCTCTGTTCGAAACCCTGTTTAGGCCACGCCCCTAATATGTCTAATATCCCTGTCTCTGATATGGATACCTCTGACAGCTGGTGTAGTCAAGATCCCACTAATGTGTTAGCAACATTAAAGCTATCAATGACCACACACACACACTCACACACACACTCACACACACACACACACTCACACACACACACTCACACACACACACACACACACACACACACTCACACACACACTCACATACACACATCTGTGGATGTGGCTAAATGTAAAGCAGCTGTGCTGTTGCGTGGTAATTTACACCTGACTGGCGTTCATCAACATACAGAGACGAGTATGAACTAAAACTTTACTAAAACTTTACTAAAAGATTAATAAATGAGACTGTGTGTATGTGTGTGTGTGTGTGTGTGTGTGTGTGTGTGTGAGAGAGAGAGAGAGTGTGTGTGTGTGTGTGTGTGTGATGCTGAGTATTAAACTTGGCTGATTGGTCCACCTGTGACCACAAATCACAGTCATGGCCACCAGTCTGGCATTTACATGGAGAGTGACTGAGTTACAGCGTTGTGTGTGTGTGTGTGTGTGTGTATCCGAGTGAAACTTCACACAGATAAAGCTGTCAGCCGGAGCTCAGGATCAAACCCAGGAACCCTGAAGCTCTCCTCGTGTCACTACTGTGTCTTAAAGAAACACACACCTTCACGCTGAATGTAGCCAATCAGCCGTGACACGTTTGGGGTCCGATGCGTTTCATGTTTTGGGCTGAATCTACGACAGTAACGTTGCTATCTCACCCAAAACCTTTCCATAAACACATACCCAAATCTGCATATTTGCTCCAAACAACAGGACTAACAGTTCGACTACCTTCTGATAGCGGTGCAGTAGGATTTAGCCCTCGCATCACCCCTACCTAAAGACAGCGATGCAGCGGAGCTTTAGTCCTTTAGTCTGTGCAGCTCTGTCACCTCTTCGTCTCTACACTCTGCTCAAACACATCAGCTTCTCAAGCTCCAACTTTAACGCCTTTAGAGCCGTCAGCGCCATCGCACTCGTCACCTCGTACATCACTGACTAACAGAGCGAGTTAATCATATAACCGCATTGCATTCTGGGACTCAGAGCCCAGTGTTTGCTCCAAAGTCTCCACCAGTGCTGCGCTGGATTTCTCATTACTGTGACGTTGAACCTCACTGTGTTTAGGAGCAAAATGTCCCCTTGTGACATCAGAGCAACACACAGTAGCTAACTTCTCCCCGGAAATAAAAAAAAAAAAACAAGACAAAGCTTTCGTTTAAGAGATGAAATCACATTTGTAAATAAATTAGTTAATAAGACATGCAACTGCTACATTTCCCCCTTCAAACCTTGGGAGGCGGAGCCTAGAAAAGTGCCACCATATCACACTGGAGAAGAAAAACATTATTCCAGTCTGACGTGTTGTTTATGTTTATAGATTACGTCACAGTGTGTCGTAAACCACATCACGCCTTTGTAACCTCACTGGTTTGTGACATAGACATCCATTACTTCAGGTTGGTTCCACTCAGTTCCACACACCGGAATCTTCATATCTACACTCTGAGTGTGTGTGTGTGTGTGTGTGTGTGTGTGTAGGTGTGTGTACCTGGATGAAACCCCACCACAAGGTCTGGTCTGGCTGCTTCTCCTTTCTCCACAAGTTCCTCCCAGAACTCATGGTACAGACCCTTGTAGGCGCTGATGTAGACCCGTCCTCGTGGACCAAACGCCCTTAATGGAGGCCTCATAATCTTCCCTTTCACTACCTCCGGCCCCACCATGACCACCTCCAGGCCCTGATGTCCAGGGAACATACGACTCAGCTCATCCAGATCCGTTGTCCTCGCACCCAGGGTCTCATTGTGTCCAGCCCCTACCAGGTGGATGGTCAGAGGGCGGGAATACGGGTCCAGACGAAACATCCGAATCCCCAGACCTATCGTCAGTGGACGTGAGAGGAACTCGCTACACACACGCCACACAGATTCACGAAGCTCCGCCTCCTCTGGGCGTGGCCGGCAGGTGTTGGTCCAGAGGTCTGTCATGTTCTTTCCAGACAGGATGGGCTCCATCCGGGCCGTGAGGTCGCCCTGCATGGAGAGCCAATCCTCCCAGCACCGAACCTCTTCAGCAGGACGAGACCATATTTCTGTGGGGAGCGGCAGGTCCCCTAAAATATAAAAACAGAGACAGAAGAGATTTAAAACAAATGACTGGAAACAGAAATGTTTCAGATTTTATATAGATAGCACACAATCAACACATACATGCAAGTTGCTTATGTAATGGTTTGATTTTGATTATTAAAGTATTAAACTAATTATTTATAATAACACAAAGAAACAGAGACAGAGCAATCATACAAATCTGTACCGAACCATTTGGTCCTTGAGCTGAATGTTGTGGCACACATGTAGCATAAACTATTTCTCTTCTTTAACACTTTATTGACTTCTTCCTTAAGCCACTTTCACCTGTGTGAATGTAACACACTTTCAGTCTCACCTGTGTGAATTTAACACACTTTCAGTCTCACCTGTGTGAATGTAACACACTTTCAGTCTCACCTGTGTGAATGTAACACACTTTCAGTCTCACCTGTGTGAATTTAACACACTTTCAGTCTCACCTGTGTGAATGTAACACACTTTCAGTCTCATCTGTGTGAATGTAACACACTTTCAGTCTCACCTGTGTGAATGTAACACACTTTCAGTCTCATCTGTGTGAATTTAACACACTTTCAGTCTCACCTGTGTGAATTTAACACATTTTCAGTCTCACCTGTGTGAATTTAATTCGTCTCACCTGTCTGCACCAGCCAGTCTACCAGCCTGTCTATGGCCACCATCCGCAGCTTCTTACAGAACTTCTTATGAAGGCTCCAGTCCTTCTTCTGACACTCTTTACTGCAGTAGTACACATTCAGACACCTGGAACAGCAGATGATGAGGGAGAAAAAAAGAATTGGAGTTTGGACAAACGGTGAGCGATATTAAAGAGTCAAAGTTTCCAGAAACGTCTGCGTCCTGTTTTTAGCAGCTGGCCTCATCGTTTTAACAGTTTAAGAGTTTTTATCACAACTGCGTGACATATGCATGACCTCACGCCGCGTGTGACAGAGCCCTACCAGCGCCAAGCGATCATAAACTGTATTCGCCGGTCAGAGGCAGGGACAGAGACAGCAGAATGCGGCGAGGTATTTACGGCTGTTTATTGCACCACTGAGGCAAACATTTCTACACCAGTCAGATGCTAATCTCAGAGGGGCCAAATGGTCTTAAACCCTAAAACTATGACCTTTATCACACCAGCTGCCTCCACACTGAGCTTTAACTGCTTCTCCTCCTGACATACACCATATCTATATCACATACAGCATACATATATTACATACAGCACACGTATATTACATACAGCATATCTATATCACATACAGCATACATATATTACATACAGCACACGTATATCACATACACCATATCTATATCACATACAGCATACATATATTACATACAGCACACGTATATTACATACAGCAGACGTATATTACATACAGCACACGTATATCACATACACCATATCTATATCACATACAGCATACATATATTACATACAGCACACGTATATTACATACAGCAGACGTATATTACATACAGCA
>JAKKZJ010000001.1:31877382-31888346 GCA_033441845.1 Pangasius mekongensis | reverse complement strand
GTGTGTGTGTGTGTGTGTGTGTGTGTGTGTGTGTGTGTGTGTGTGTGTGTGTGTGTGTGTGTGTGTGTGTGTATTTTCTTGAACAAAATAAAAGAAGCAAAAAACTTTTTGGATGCTGAGGTTGAGATTACGGTAAAACATCGCTCATAAGCAAAATCTTGATAACAATCCTGATTCTTATCATAATAAATGTGTATGTGTGTAGTCTTTAGTTTCACTCCCTAGCTGTCTGCATGTAAGATGAATTTTTTTGTTGTACCACTGTGTCATATTAAGATGTATTAAAAAGTGATTCCAACAAAGCACACACACACACACACACACACACACACACGCTGATCCTCCCATCAGCTCCATCACACATCTCTGCTGGTTTTGGACATTCCCTGGACTTCACCTTTGGATTTTGTTATGATAAGCATTTAAGTGTGTTTGATTTATTTGACATGGTAGTGACATTACAATAAATCTGATCGAGTTTAATTCTGAATAAAATTATTTTTCTCTTTAAACAATTTCAAAGTAGGTTCTCATATGGTTTATGGAGAACCTGTTGGAAATTAAGGGAGGTTCTCTTCTAAATTGAATCAGAGTGGTGTGTTTCCATCAATCTGCTTTTTAACTTTTTAATTTTTTAAAGAAAAGTAAGGGATTATCTGGAGCTGTACTCCTCAGTGCAGTTCTGCACATTATCATTCTAGCCCTCTTAACATGGCTCTGGACTGCTCAGCGCAGGTCTAGAATCATCTCTTCAGTTCTGTGCCATAAGAAAACTTAGTCTGTTTCCAGAGTCTGGAATAATAAGTGTGGATCCAGAATCCTCACTGCATTTCTAGGTTTCTTATTGGAAAAAATGAGGTTGTAAAATCCTGGTTCCACATTACTCTTTCAGTGTAACTCTAGAATGCTTATTATCATTTTCAAATACTCCAACTGGCCCTAGAATCCTTGGCATGGTTCTAGCATTCTCAGCCGAGACAGCCAGGGGAAGCTCATTCCACCACCTAGATGTCAGAACAGAGAAACGCTGTGATGCACGTACCCTGAGAGATGGTGGGTCCAATCAACAGTGCTAGAGGATCAGAAGGACCGTGGTATAGACCAGCGTGTGATAAATGCTTTAAGGTAGGTGGGTGCTGGTCCATTTTTGACTTCTAAGCATCAGTGTTTTAAATCTGATACAGCAGCTACAGGAAGCCAGTGGAGAGCATGTAGCAAGGGGGTGGTATGTGAGAACTTGGGGAGGTCAAGGGACATCACAATATCTCGAAATGGGGATGCATCTCCAGGGATGTACAGCAGCTCAGTTTTGCTGGAATTTAGTTTCAGCTTTTGAGCTGCCATCAATGATGAGATGTCTGTGCGAGATGAGATCTGTGCAGAAACATGGATGTTGGAGAGAGGAAAGGAGAAGATAAGTTGAGTGTTATCAAGATAGCAGTGGTATGAAAACCAGTGTGAGCTTATGACCTCACTGAAAGAGAGGATACGACCTCAGTGAGCGAGAGGGTATAGAGGATACGACCTCAGTGAGAGAGAGGGTATAGAGGATACGACCTCAGTGAGAGAGAGGGTATAGAGGATAAGATCTCAGTGAGAGAGCGGGTATAGAGGATACGACCTCACTGAGAGAGAGGGTATAGAGAATAAGATCTCAGTGAGAGAGAGGGTATAGAGGATACGACCTCACTGAGAGAGAGGGTATAGAGAATATGACCTCAGTGAGAGAGGGTATAGAGGATACGACCTCAGTGAGAGAGCGGGTATAGAGGATATGACCTCAGTGAGAGAGCGGGTATAGAGGATACGACCTCAGTGAGAGCGGGGATAGAGGATACGACCTCAGTGAGAGCGGGGATAGAGGATACGACCTCAGTGAGAGAGCGGGTATAGAGGATATGACCTCACTGAGAGAGAGGGTATAGAGGATATGACCTCAGTGAGAGAGCGGGTATAGAGGATACGACCTCACAGAGAGAGAGTATAGAGGATACGTCCTCACTGAGAGAGAGGGTATAGAGTATACGACCTCGCAGAGACAGCGGGTATAGAGGTTACGACCTCGCAGAGAGAGAGGGTATAGAGGATAAGACCTCAGTGAGAGAGAGGGTATAGAGGATACGACCTCAGTGAGAGAGAGGGTATAGAGGATACGACCTCAGTGAGAGCGGGGATAGAGGATACGACCTCAGTGAGAGAGCGGGTATAGAGGATACGACCTCACTGAGAGAGAGGGTATAGAGGATATGACCTCAGTGAGAGAGCGGGTATAGAGGATACGACCACACAGAGAGAGAGTATAGAGGATACGTCCTCACTGAGAGAGAGGGTATAGAGTATACAACCTCGCAGAGACAGCGGGTATAGAGGATACGACCTCGCAGAGAGAGAGGGTATAGAGGATATGACCTCACAGAGAGAGCGGGTATAGAGGATACAACCTTGCAAAGAGAGATGGTAAAGAGGATATGACCTCACTGAGAGAGAGTGGTTATAGAGGATGTGACCTCAGTGAGAGAGAGTGGGTATAGAGGATATGACCTCAGTGAGAGAGAGGGTATAGAGGATATGACCTCACTGAGAGAGGGGGTATAGAGGATATGACCTCAGTGAGAGAGAGGGTATAGAGGATACGACCTCACTGAGAGAGGGGGTATAGAGGATATGACCTCACTGAGAGAGGGGGTATAGAGGATATGACCTCACTGAGAGAGGGGGTATAGAGGATATGACCTCACAGAGAGAGTGGGTATAGAGGATACGACCTCGCAAAGAGAGATGGTATAGAGTATATGACCTCACTGAGAGAGAGTGGTTATAGAGGATGTGACCTCAAGGAAAAAGAGCGGGTATAGAGGAAATGACCTCAGTGAGAGAGGGTATATAGGATATGACCTCAGTGAGAGAGATGGTATAGAGGATATGACATCACTGAGAGAGCGGGTATAGAGGATACGACCTCACTGAGAGAGAGGGTATAGAGGATACGACCTCACTGAGAGAGAGCGGGTATAGAGGATATGACCTCAGTGAGAGAGGGTATAGAGGATAGAACCTTACTGAGAGAGAGTATAGAGGATAAGTCCTCACTGAGAGAGTGGGTATAGAGGATACGACCTCACTGAGAGAGAGGGTATAGAGGATAAGACTTCAGTGAGAGAGGGTATAGAGGATACGACCTCACATGAGAGAGGGTATAGAGGATAGGACCTCAGTGAGAGAGAGGGTATAGTGCATATGACCTCACTGAGAGAGGGTATAGAGGATAAGACTTCAATGAGAGAGGGTATAGAGGATACGACCTCACATGAGAGAGGGTATAGAGGATACGATCTCAGTGAGAGAGAGGGTATAGAGGATAAGTCCTCACTGAGAGAGAGGGTATAGAGGATACGACCTCACTGAGAGAGAGGGTATAGAGGATAAGACTTCAGTGAGAGAGAGGGTATAGAGGATAAGACTTCAGTGAGAGAGAGGGTATAGAGGATAAGACTTCAGTGAGAGAGAGGATATAGAGGATACGACCTCAGTGAGAGAGAGGGTATAGAGGATACGACCTCAGTGAGAGAGGGTATAGAGGATACGACCTCACTGTGAGAGATTGTGTATAGAGGATACGACCTCAGTGAGAGAGGGTATAGAGGATACGACCTCACTGTGAGAGATTGTGTATAGAGGATATGACCTCACTGAGAGAGAGGGTATAGAGGATGTGAGCTCACTGAGTGCTGTGACACGAATTCCAAAATGGACAAGAGTTTTTGGATTTGGAAATTTGGATTGACAGTGTCGAATGCCTGAGGTACCCAGAGTGGGTTTCTTCAGGATGGGAATAGCCCTAGCTGCCTTGAATGCAGGTGGTATATGACCAGATGTCATGGAGCCATTAATGATGGAAAAGATGAAGGAGAGGAAGTCTTGTGGGGTGGTCTGGAGCATTATGGAAGGAATCCAACAGGCAGGTGGTGGTATTGCAGGACTAGGTAATCTGCAATATCTCTTTTTTTATATATAGAAGAGAAAGACATGGGGAATCCTGAATGTGTAGAGTAGGATTAGGGAACGGAGTGAAAAACTGGCAGATTTTACAAATCTTCTCATCAAAGATGATGTCACTAGCAGGGTGAAAGAGGAAGCGGTGGGTTAAGATGTGAAGAAGGTTTTGTGGAGCTTGCAATGCTTCTGGCTTTTCCCAGTACACTGCATACTTGTATAATTCATATTTGTACCCAACATACTTGTATAATGCATACTCTTAAATTCATTTTTGCATACTGTATACTTGCACACTGCATACCTGTATAGTACACACTTTTACACTGCATACTTGTACATTGCATCCTTGCGTTTGTACATATTTGTACACTTCATACTTATATAATATATGTTTTTATAGTACCTACTTATATACTGCATATTTGTACACTGCATGCTTGTATGGTGCACTATATATTTGTATACTGCATACATTTATACTGCATACATTTATACTTCATAACTGTAAAATGCATATTTGTTTAATGCATACTTCTACATACCTTTAATACTCTTTTTTGCATACGTGTATACTACATACTGTACAGTGTAAGTGCAAGGAGCATGCTTGTTAACTTGTACAGTTCATACTGCATACTTGTATACAGCATGTTTATATAATGCATACCTTTACTTCATGCTGCATATTTATATCCTGTTCATTGCACACTTGATTGCTACACAGTGCATACCTTTATAGACAACCTATACACTGACTCTCTATTCAATATACTTTATATTAGTCACTGCATAAAATATTTATATACTATATTTATATGCTTGCAAGTATTACAAATATTTATATACTTGTGTACTCCAGCAGAGTATTCATGCATGCTCTATATTACTCGTCATAGTAGTGTGTGGTAGTACTAGTGCACTACACGATCATGTGACTACTCGGCAGCCAGGAGCCGCGTTACCTTTCAGTCTGGAAGAGCGGTATTTGTTTTCTCTCCCTCACGGAGTCATTTTTGGATGGAGCTCCTGCTCAGGTTCTCTCTCTCTCTCTCTCTCTCTCTCTCTCTCTCTCTCTCTCGCTTTCTGTCACTTTCTCCTCTCTGTTATATTAAGCTCAACTTCTTAATCTCTCCACCTCACTCTCTCTCCCTGCACTCTTTCAGCACTGACAGTGTTTGAAAGTGACTGCGTCATTATTTTACTGTTAATGTCAACATCGCTGTGCATGCACTAACTCTGATCCCCCCCACCCCACCCCCAAACACACACACACACACACACTGGACCCTCATGTGCACAGATTACATTCAGTTGCTTTGCAGCCCGACGACGCCGTGAAACAATGAATAACAGCCCCGCGCCGGCGCTCACTCCACGTGCAGCCTCGTAAATCAAACGTGTGCCCTCTGAGACACTCTGTTTCATGCCCATGCGACTTTCCTCACACATCTCAATGCACGCACACACACACACACTCACACACACTGAGTCAACAAGTTTTAAATGTAGACTGTACACTCTTTCAGATATTTGCACAAATATTCCAAAGAGATATGTAATGACACACACACACACACAAATACACACATATCACTGTACACATGGGCCTCTGTCTTAAGTCACCCACTAAGCACTACATTCTTGCACTATACACTACGTAGTTGACTGTCAGAGATGTTTGTAGTATGTAGAGCGGGGAGAGACTGCTGAGCATAAAATCCGTCTGGTGGTCTTGTACAACATTTGTGTATTAATGGTGCACTAGATTAGAGTCACCTAAAAGTGACTGGTGCATTTCATGATTTGACTTTTACTGTAACTTTTACTGTTCCTGAAAAGGAACCTGTGTCATTACGCAGATAACTTTAACGTTTACTCTGGCTTTATCTTTCAGTTTAACTTTTATGTTTACTTTAATTTCTCCAAACAGGAACCTGTCTCATTGGGCAACTTTAACTTTTACTACCTTTAACTTTAACTTTTGCGCACAGCTTTAATTTTTAAGTTAACTTTTACTTTAACCTTTAGTTTTGTGCATGTTATATAGAAAAACTTCTCAGAACACCTAAAGAGCAGATTTTAGGTTCTCACAATGTTTACAATGTCATTTTTATGGCAAATTGAGAATGTTGTGTGAGCAACACCTTTAATTCATCACACATTCTCAGAACATTGCAGGAACATTGTTACTGTTCAGTACGCTTTCAGAACACTTAATGTAGTACTGAATGTTCAGATAATGTTCTTTGTTAGGTCAGGGGTTTACTTTATGATATTGCTACCAATTTCAATTAGCACAAAATTTCTCTGAGTTCTGAGAGGAACATTAACATCAACATTTCTCTCATTTAAACCTGTAACTGGTGACAGTGGACCTCCTTTATCAGGACCTATTTATTTTGTCTTTTCAGTGTTTTACAGTTGGGTGTAAATGATTTTGTGGCTAAACCAAACTAAAAATTCACACCAAGATTTGCAAAAATTTCAGATTTTTTTTTTGTACTCGTGTCTGTATGTTGAATAACGCCAATAATGCATAAGTTACCAAGCACATTTACTACATGGCTGATTTACATTTAGCCACACCCACAAAACTCCATAAAAGGCAAAGCTCACAAACAGCTGAAAATGAGTAAACGGTGAAAGAGCGCCTCCTAAGCACGGCATGCACTACAACTTCCAGTAATGCAGCTCAGCCATTGCGGTGCCTTGGCTACCATAGATCATAACCATATCTTCTCCTCCTTTCATAGGGTGCCATTACTTTTGTACTTTAATTAAAAATTAATTAAAAGAATAGTCTTATTTGTGTTAATTTTCGGATTTGTTTTGGAATTGCTTTCTTTCAAATCAGTGAGTCTCCTTATATGGAAATTTACATAAACTCAGGAGTGAAATGTAGGATGCGAACGTTTTTCCAAACTTACTGGATTTTCATAAACACTCCTACGAACGATTTACGAATAAATTAGTTCGTATCCAGTGTGATAAATGAGGCCCGGTGTCTGAGAAACACACTGCCACGTTCGTCAACATCAACGTCTGGTGAAACGTTACTGAACATCGTGATAGCGCGCGCACACACACACACACACACACACACACTATATCCACTTGATCAGAGAGATTTTATTGCTAAACTGTGTCTCCAAGGCATTTTTACACCGATAGCTTTGTGCTCTGGTTTCGCTTTACTTCTGTCTCTACACTCAACACAAGTTACAACAATAAATAAACATGACACATTCTGTTTACTAAAATACTATTCGATTTTTTTTCAACAACAAAATACTTAATTCACGCTTAAAATATAGAATTTCATCCTTAATGTTCCATTTTATAATCATTCTTGTTATTATTATTATTATAATTATTATAATTACTGATTATTAATAGGATATAAAAGCTGTAGGCAGCATGGCAGTGAGTCAGTCAGTCAGTTAAAGCACTTCCGGGACAAGAGCACTTCCGGAAAAGTTCTCCTCTGTGCGCGCGTGGTCCTGCTCATTTAACACAACAACATCAACAACAACAACAACAACAACAACAACAACAAAATAATAATAATAACAATAACAATAGTAGCTGCATCCTTTCCTTCTTTTTTCTTTTAAATATGTACAGGTATATTATTATTTCATTTTAAAATCAAAATGCTATATATAAAAAAATAGATTCGCTATATGGCGCCTCACACACACGTGCGCGCGCGCGCACACACACCCACACACACACACACACACACTTTTCAGTTCTCGAGAACACAGTGCAACAATAAAATTATTATTACTATAATTATTATAATGACTATTATTTATTGTTTGTTATCAGAAGAGCACTCTTCAGTCCGTGCATCTTCACAGAGGTGTCGCGTGAACGCGCCCACACGCACGCGCGCATTCTCTCCTACTTTCTCTTTCTCTCCTATTCATATTACTGAATTATCTCTCTCTCTCTCTCTCTCTCTCTCACACACACACACACACACACACACACACAGAGCGCGCGCGCGCGCGCGGACTCAGCAGGAGCACTTGCACTCAGAGATGATGGGGTAGTGCACGGGGATCCACGTGCAGTATTTCTGGGGCAGGAAGCCCTGGCAGTACCAGCGCAGGAACGTCTTGGTGACGGACTTGGCCGGTTTGCAGAACATGCCCTCGGGCAGAGAGCACGAGCGCTCGCTGAAGCAGTGCCCCTCTTTGACGTAGCGCGGCCAGAAGCGCACGCCGAGGTCCTTCCACACGTGGATGACGGGGCAGTGCGTGTGCGTCCACAGCCACTGCAGGAACTTTCTCCGCGCCTTCTTGCCCATCTTCACGCGGAGCCCGTATGGCGTCTGCGTCAGGTCCAGCCTCCTGATCTCGGCCGGCATGGCGCCGCTGGGCGCGTGCGCGTACGCGGAGGAGGAGCCCGGGCTCGCGGTGGTGGTGGTGGTGGTGGCGTTGATGACGAGCAGCTGCGAGGGCGCGCTCACGGACATGAAGTCGCCGTCGAAGCCGCTGCCCAGCTTCTTGCGCAGCGCGCGCTCTGACAGGTCCTGCTCGCGCGGGTCGTACTCCGGGTCCGGGTCCTCCTTCAGGTCCGGTACGGGCAGGTGCTCGCTCGGAGAAGGGCGAAGCCTCAGGTAGCGGTGAGCGGCGTCTGCGCCGCGGCGCGCGCACACCAGCAGCACGAGCGTCAGCAGCGCGCAGACGAGCAGCAGCGCACGGGATAGTCGCATGGCGATTAAATATCGGTAATGAAGAAGAAGAAGAAGAAGAAGAAGAAGAAAAAAAATAAGAGGGAGGGGGTGATTTAATAACGTACGCTCCCAGATCCGCGCGCGCGCAACATAAATAGTAGTCCAAGCGGGACGGCAGGTTACTTCTTCTAAACACAGCGGCGCGGTTTGAATGACCAGGAACCGGAGTTGCATGGAACGCGCGTGCACTCTCTCGCTCCTTCTTTCCCTCTCTCTCTCTCTCTCTCTCTCTCTCTCTCTCTCTCTCTGTATTTCTCCTCGCGCTCGGAACAAGTTTCCCCAAAATAAAAATAAATAAGTGAAGCAATCCTCAGACAAACTCTTTTAAAAAAACAAAAACAAAGTTTAAACCCGTCTCGTGCAGCCTCTTTTCGCCGTCACCCTCCTCCTCCTCCTCCTGTGTGCGCGAGTCTCCCTCAGTTCAATCGGTCACCATAGCGACACGGGAGACTCTCTCTCTCTCTCTCTCTCTCTCTCTCTCTCTCTCTCTCTCTCTCTTGGTGACAGTCTCTGTGGCTGCGCGCGACATGGGACGGAGACTTCCCACCCGCGTGCGTTGCGTGCACAGGGAGACCCGGATGTGTCCTCTCCTCGTGCCGGTGCGTTTTTAAATGTCACGAGGAAGAGAGAGAGAGAGAGTCGGCGTTTATTTTTACTCTCTCTCTCTCTCTCTCTCTCTCTCTCTCTCTCTCTCTCTCTCTCTCGGCTCCAGTCGGTCCCGCCGCCGCGGCGCTGCCCCCCGGTTCCTCCTCCTTCCACCCAAGCGCGAGCAGCTTTTTAATTTTTTTGTAGGAATTTCAGAGCAGCTCCTTCGCTACAGTCTAAAAGCAATGCGTATCCAAGGAGTCCCTGAGTGTATCCGCCGCGTGCTGAAGCGCCAGCTCTCCTCTCACGCGCTCTGCGTGGACATCATGTCATGTCACTTCACCCGCGTGGGATTTCCGGAACCGTTTCGTTCTATATTTATATTGTTGTTTGTTGTTTAAATCCCCGGTGCATTCATATCTTTAAGTCTCTCTCGTTGTGTACATGGCGTGTCCCGGAGTTTGCACCTCCTCTCGGTCCGCGTGCACTTACACTTGACAAGCGCGTGAGTGCGTGCGTGCGTGTGTGCGTGCGTTAACGGCAGGTCGCGCGGACCTCTCGCTCTGTGCAGGAGCGCGCGCAGTGTGTTTGTGCAGAGATCTCCGCTTTCTACTCAAGTTAAATATCCCCCTCATTACACCCCCTCCCTCCCTCCCTCTAGCGGGGTCAGCCCACCAACACACACACACACACACACACATACACACATACACACATACACACACACTTGACAATCTTGGGATTTTCCATATTTTGCACATTCCAGGTCATTAATGAGAAACTTTGCGCCGTTGTTTTTTTTTTTTTTCTTTATTCTCACCGCAACCGCGAGACTCAACATCATTTATCCATCATTCGAGTGTGTGTGTGTTTGTGTGTGTGTGTGTGTGTGATGCAGCAGATGGAGGTGATAAGTGCACGTACCGTTATGACACCTATATATATATATATATTCGTTTAAAGTGGAATAACACACAGAAATCTCTTCATCAGTGCCACGGCATGCGCGCGTGCGAGACAGAACCACTCGGAACCATGAACAGGTGTTCCCTGTGCTCAGAGCTCTTCACCTGGTTACTGCAGTAGCAGTGAGGTCACGTGGTGCCGTGACGTAGAGCGAGGACGGGACGGGACGGGAGAGCTCGTGCTTCAACTGAGTGCGTGCATAATAGATATAATAACTATTGAACCGGTGTGTGTGTGTGTGTGTGTGTGTGTGTGTGTGTGTGTGTGTGTGTGTGTGTGTGTGTTACCGCGCTAATGCCACCAGAGGGCGCGACAACCGGAGAGAAATTAATTCTGCAGCAAGGTGCTTTACCTGTTTTAATAATAATAATAATAATAATAATAATAATAATAATGCTGTCCCTTAACACTGTAATAATCAAAATCCCTTAAACAGCCATAAAATCACACACTGAATTTTAAAAAAAAAACAATTAAATGTAAATAAAACAAGGTGGCATCAAAGTGTCAGTGTCTCAGTACAAAACCAAAACGGTGAATAAATTCATTTGTATATTCAATATTTTCATATAAAACTCAGACTTTTATCTATATGTATATATATAAATATATATATATATATATATATATATATGTGTGTGTGTGTGTGTGGGTGTGAGAGAGAGAGAGAGAG
>JAKKZJ010000001.1:31838784-31851676 GCA_033441845.1 Pangasius mekongensis | reverse complement strand
TCCAATTGAGAATCTGTGGCGAGACTTGAAAATTGCTGTTCACAGACGCTCTCCATCCAATCTGACTGAGCTTGAGCCATTTTGCAAAGAAGAATGGGCAAAAATTTCACTCTCTAGATGTGCAAAGCTGGTAGAGACGAACCCCAAAAGACTTGCAGCTGTAATTGCAGCGAAAGGTGGTTCTACAAAGTATTGACTCAGGGGGGCTGAATACAAACGCACACCACACTTTTCAGAGATTTATTTGTAAAAACCTTTGTACACTATTTATCATTTTCCTTCCACTTCCAATTATGTGCCACTTTGTGTAGGTCGATCACATAAAATCCCAATAAAATACATTTTTGTTTGTGGTTGTAACGTGACAAAATGTGAAAAAGTTCAGTGAAGATGAATACTTTTGCAAGGCACTGTACTTTCATGCAAGTGGGAGCTGGTGGTTAGAAGAAAGGACAACGTTAACACGAGAGCATATATGGTGGCCACACCACACTGCATGATGCATTTGCTGCTTTTATTCATTCATTCATTATCAGAAACTACGTTATACTGGTCAGGGTCACAGTGGTTTAAATTACTAACTTATTTATATTTTTGACAAATAGAATCAACTAGATTTGTCAGAAAATATCACAGGCTGGTGCAAACAATAATAATTGTGGGAATGAGTAAGACTGGTCAAACTTTTTGTGGGAATGGGCAGAATTGGTCAAAAGTGTCTAAAGGAGGTACTGATCAAAATTCCTGCTGGAATGGGATTAAAACACAGTCCTGCGTGCAACTGTACTTCATGGCCTTGATGTATTTGAAGTTTGCTTTTAAGCAGTGAGGGACATTGCTACAGAGCCAAAGCCGTTAATGAATTTGCAACAGAAACTGGCAAAGCCCAGAACTGCAATTCCTTAAGTGTATATATTGGCCATTTGCTGACCATCTTTTCCTTTCCCTTTCCATATGTGAGAAAAATTCTTGTGTCTTGTGGACACTTGGTAGGCATGACTATTTGCGTCTCCTCTGAAGCAGAATGAATGACGATGTCATCAATGTAATCAATGACATTTTGTTGGCAATGGCTTGGAAAGAAGAGGGGGCACATACCATACAATATGGCAACACAAGCTATTCATAGTGTTTTAAAGCTGTGATGAATAAGGAATTCCATGTTATATGCATAACATGGAATTCCTCATTCATCACAGCTTCAAAACACCACACATAACATGGAATTCATCATTTATAGTGTAGAAGGGGAATACATATCGATATTTCACAGTCACAGAGTTAAGGCCCCTGTGGTCGATACATAGGCGTAAGTGTCCATCATTCTTTTGTACAAAAAAATCATGCTGCGAGCAACAGGGATTCCATCGCCTGTGTCCTGGGAAGTGACAGAGGGTAAGCTGTGCTTAGTGGGGGAGTGGCACCAGGCCGCAAGTCTATGGAACAACCCCTGGGGTGATGAAAAGGCGTATTCTGTGCCTTTAGCCTTACTGAATTCTTCAGCATGATCTGGGTAAACGAGGAGAAATCAGAATCTTTTCACCAGACCAGGGCTTTCAATATGGGAATTCCATTTCCAGCACTAAGTTCCCCTTAGCTCCAGTTGTGTAGTAGAGGCACAACAGGCTATATTGCTATATTGTACCTTTCTGTTCGTCTCTCTCTGTCTTTTTTCTCTCAAGTCTTTCTCTCTCAATTTGTCATTCTCTGTTTGTCTCTCTATATATGTCTCTCATTTTCTCTCTCTCTCTTTTTGGAATAGAATTAAAGGAAGGTGTGTGACACAAATCATTAGTTTGGCTTATTAACCACAGTTCACTAGCATGAGAGGCAGAAACACACACACACACACACACACACACACACACACACACACACACACAGATGATCGGTGAAGGAGTGTGTGTATTTGGGAGAGTGATAGTGGATGAGACACAGTCACACACATATACACACAAAGTTTAATGTTGCATTTCATTTCTGGTAAATTACGCCTTTCACTTACACTTGCCAGCAGCAGACCTCATCTCTCTCTCTCTCTCTCTCTCTCTCACACACACACACACACACACACAAACATACAGAGATCATTTCTCCTTATTTAGTCATCCAGATACAGTCATCCTTCACCTTAATCCATCTCTGTCTCTCTTCCTGCCTCACTGCCTCATTTTCATCTCAGTTTATCTGTCATGTCACACTTCATATCTCTCTTGCTACCTGCTCACCCTCCATCCATCTTTACCCTTCTTTAGGTCTTATTACTCACCTTTTCCATATCTCTCCATTTTTTTTTTAATGTCTGTCTCTATCTTAGCTGAGATGAGAAAAAAGAGCTGGTTGTTTCTGGGCTTCATACAGACTCACATTGTATGGCTGTGTGTGAAATTGAATTGTTGTGTGTGTGTGTGTGTGTGTGTGTGTGTGTGTGAGTGTGAGTGTGTGTGAGAGAGAGAGAGAGAGAGAGAGAGAGAGAGAGAGAGTGGATTGATGTCTGAATGAACGCTTTAGTGTGTTTCTTGTTTCAAGCTTTAGATCTCCCACTCACACATTTTTTAAAGACCCTCTGATCTGTAATGGCCATGCCAGGTGTCTCTGTGTGTGTGTGTGTGTGTGTGTGTGTGTGTGTGCGCATAGTTAGTTTTTTTGGGTTCAAAAGTCCCTGTTACAATATGAATACATGACAATTTTGTCCATGTTGGAATTTTTGGTTGGTCTCAAGCCAAAAACTAAAAGAGAGAGAGAGAGAGAGAGAGAGAGAGAGAAAGAGAGAGTGAGTGTGTGTGTGTGTGTGTGTGTGTGTGTGTGTGTGTGTAATAGTGAACTGAATAAAGTGAGCAATTGTGCATGTGCTGTTTGATGATGAATGCCTTGGAGTTTAAAGAGGGGTGTGAAAGAGATTCAGACAGAGAAAGAGAAAAAGAGGGGGAAAAAAGGCAAACGATGATTCTGGACCTGGCTGAGGATCTTTCTCATGAGTCCACAACAGTCCTCATCATGCTTCTAGACCAGTCACTGCAGCTCTAGAGTCACTGCTGTGGTTCTAAAATCCCCAGCATGACTCTAACAGTCTCATAAGTCTGTATAATCCACAGTCTGTTTCTAGAGTGTGGTTCTGTAAATGCGGTTCTGTAACATTCTGTAATATACATATAATATTAAGCTTCATTATTGTTCTAGAGTTCTTGGTGTGGTTCTGTAACATTCACAATGTTTCTACAGTCTTTATTTCTGGTCTATATTTTTCAGTGTGTTTCTGAAGTTCTCCATTTGGTTCTGTAAAATTCACTGTATTTCTAGAATCCTTGTTGTTCTAAAGTTCTTGATGTATTTCTAAAGTCTTCAGTGTGGTTCTGTAACATTCACAGTGTTTCTACAGTTCTCATTGCTCTTCTTGATTTCTAGTACACAATCATGTAGCGAGTGTGTGCTACAGTGTATTCTGAGATTGTGTGTGATTGGCTGTCGTTCTTCTGATGTCATTTTGTTGCTCAACTATGGAAAACATGACAGGACAAGATTTTGAAATTCACTTGTGATTGGTCAGAAGGTGTTGATTAATTTTTTATCTCTGACAGTAGTGCAGCTGCCAGTCACAGGATTATATTAATGCACTTGTTCTAATACATTATCGTTTCTATAGTAACAGCTCATTCACAGGGACGTGTACAGTGGACGCTCCACATAAACAGATTCAAATGTGTGTAATCGCTGACATTGTGAAGTCTTCTGTAAAGAGATGCTTATCTGACATGTTCAGGAGGGAGGAGTTTCTACACACTGCGATAACACGACAAGCGGTGTTTTTCAACTAACTAAAGTGTTTCACCAACGTTCCACAACATTAAACGTAACTATAAACGTATAAAACATGACCGGCCATTCTTTAATACAAGAAACCGTAAGAGGAATAAAATACCTGGGGATGGGCTGTTATAGGAAAATAATCAACTTCAAGGTGGTACCAGTAAGGTCTGATTTTCACTACTGCGCGATCGTCTCTGCAAGTGTGTCAGGACGACGCACGTGAACGCTCGCACAGGGTTAAGTGTTCATACTTACACGCAACTTGAACATGCCCCCTGGGATGCACTGTCACATGAACTACATCAGAATTTACTGAATTAGTGAAGAAGAGCCAGAAACAACATGAGTTCCATGTTTCACTGTAGGAAAAATAAATAGAAGAGAACATAGATGTAATTTTGTTTTGAAAAGTCCTGGGGAAAAAGAAACCTTGTGTGATTAATTATAAACCGAGTGTTCTCCCTGAAAGCGTTTCTGAAGTGTTTAACTCGTCTGTACTCAGCAGTACGGGCAGCTCTCGTATCGAAGCACTTCAGTATGACTAGTGTTTAATCCACAGTTCCATCCATCACTGGCTGACGAAGCTTTAGATTCTATTGTTATTGCGTTGCTGTGCTTTACGTCACCTACACTGTGTGTTTATTAGGATTGTGTTAGAAGAAAGTAAAGTGTGTGATCCTGCAGGATTAAACTGGACTTTATAATAAACTAAAGCTGTTATAAAGCCTCACACTTTATATATTTATGTTAACACAATATCATGATTGTAGTTTTGTGTAAATAAATGCATTATAATGTGCTCATATCGCTGTGTGTGAAGTGAACATGAAGCAGAGGGGAAACTCGCTCGTGGTCATTTCTACTCGCTTTGCAGTGTGAGAGTTTAATCACTGCGGAGACATGTTTATTAAAGACACCAGTCTGAGACACTCACACACTGAATCTGTTTACTCTGAGACTGTTACACACACTGTTTATTCCATTTCAGTTGCAGGCTGTTTTAAGGATTTTTTTAATCGGACTACACTTTCAGAAAGCTTCTTTCAGAGCACAAGCTCCTCTGTAGAAGACGGAAATTCTGGATGCAGCAAAGGAAAATTTTATTGTTTACGCTTTATTGTTTACACTCCAGGTGAACGATATTACTCTGATTTCAACAATATTAATCTGAATTTGATTAAACCCACCATTTCCACGTACATAGCTGACACACCTCTCAGCCATCCAATAAGCGTTCACCCAAAGAACAGCAACGAAGAGACACATGTAGTTAATTTGTGGGAGGACTGCACACTAGCATGTCTCTGCATTCCACATTTACCCATGATCCCCATCTCTGCGTTGCAACTGAACTTGTTAACGCAGAAGTATAGATCGCCCATAACTTCACTTCAGCGTTGATTATTGTACTATAACAGCAGCATGCACACTGGTTTATTCCTCACATAACACATACCTAAACTCACAATAATGTGTGTGTTCCTCAGTCGGTCTGGGAATTTTGAAACTCTTGTGTGATGAACAGAGGAGCACATGTGCAGCTACTTCAGGCTGTCCTTTGTGTCAATGGTCAGGTCAGTTTGTAGTTTTAAAGATGCACTTCCACTCCAATTGCATGTGCAGCAGTAAAAGTGGCCTCTCGCTCACATTGATATTCAGCACACACACACTAGCATGTCTAACACACACACAGACACAGTGACAGGTCTTAAGTGAGGCTCTTTAGTGCACTTTCACGCTTTGTCACTCTTCCTGTAGCCGTGTGAGGCTCAAATTCAACTCTATCATCTGGTTTAAACATTTAAACCTGATGAACTTTAACTGAATTGGTACTCTCTTCTCTCTGAAATCTTACAGGACTATAACAATTACCTAATGTAACAGAAATATAATATTATATGTATATATATAGGAGTGTTAACTTCATATTATTTATCTGTTCTACATTGGGAATTAATATATATATATATATATATATATATATATATATATATAATATTACTTCCTTTTACAGGATCAAACACAGAAATTCCAGAAGCAAAGAATTGTGGGATTGTCCTGAACCACTGCTGCAGTGACTACACCCACCCACATAACAATCTCCGCCCACTACTGCAGATCTGCTGTCTTCTCTTCCTTTCAGATACTTTGTATCATCTGCAACATGAAAGACTTTTGTGAGCTTCTATTGGTCTGTTGGTTGGTGGGAGTGGCTTCACTGTTTCCAGAAGCCACCGCCCATGAGGCAAACCCTTTCTCTGTGCAAGCATCATCCGCTGACCCCTGCTACAGCGAATCAGGTGCTGCCCGGTACTGCATTCCAGAGTTTGTTAACGCAGCATTCGGTCAGGAAGTGGCTGTATCGAGCACCTGTGGCCATCACGGCTGTGAGAGCACCCACCTGACAGATCTAAACTCCGCCCAGAACCTCACCTGCTGGCAGTCGGAGATGCTTCGGTCGATGCCGCTCAACGTCACACTGACACTTTCGCTAGGAAAGAAATTTGAAATCACTTACATTAGCTTACATTTCTGTTCTGAGAAACCAGATTCAATGACTATTTATAAAAGTATGGACTATGGACGTAGCTGGACACCATTTCAATTTTATTCTTCTCAGTGCCGGCGAGTTTACGATCGCCCGAACAGGGCGGAAATCACCAAACTCAACGAGCAGGAGCCACTGTGCATGGAATTGCCCAACAGTGCTGACAACAGCAATGCCATCCTCGTGTTTAGCACACTGGATGGACGACCTTCAAGAACAAACTTCGTCTCCAGCCCCGTTCTCCAAGATTGGGTCACTGTCACTGACATACGTGTGACATTTACCCGCCCGAAAATGAGTAAAGACATGCGAGAACCTGCCTACTTTTATGCAGTGTCAGATTTCCAGGTGGGTGGCAGGTGTAAGTGTAATGGCCACGCCCACAGATGTATAAGGGACAAAGAAGGGAAGATGGTCTGTGACTGCAAACACAACACGGAAGGACCTGAGTGCGACCGATGCAAACCGTTCCACTTCGATCGTCCATGGCAGCGTGCCACGCCCAAAGAAGCTAACGAGTGTCTGCGTGAGTGTCCCAACATGAACACATGCACACATATATATAAACACATTCATATACAGACATTTACACACACACACATATATATATATATATATACACGCACACAAACACCACACACACTCACCTTCAGTTAGTAAAGCAATGAATGGAATTCTATTTCAGGTAATTCATGTTTCAACTTGATTATTGATTACTGAGCATGAATCTGGAATCTGCAATATTAGTGGTGCATTCCAGAGAGAGAGAGAGAGAGACAGACAGACAGAAAGCACAATTAAACCCACAGTACAGAGATTAAACTCCACAGTGGGTTTAATTAAGTGAACATTTGGATCTAAAGATTAATGAATAAATTAAACAATTAAATTAAACCCTGCTGTGCATTTCTGATGAGACAAACACAGTGACTTCCTGTGTGTGTGTGGTGGGGATGCTTTGATCATATTAACAAGGCTAATTAGATTGAGTAGCTTCATTAATGAGAATTTCTCAAAGACGCAAATTCTCTCTCTCTCTCTCTCTTTCTCTCTGACACACAACACACACACCTCATAAAGTGTTTATTAAAGTAAAGAATGTAACACTACCAAGTGAGAGACTTTGAACTCATGTGAACAGAGACAAATGCTTTCAGCTGTTTGTGTGCGTTTGTAAAAAAAAAAAAAAAAAAAAAAAAAAAAAAGTGTTTCTTACACTTACGCACACACGCACACACGCACACACACACATACACACACACACACACACACACACACACACTGCAGGGGGTTTGCAGTAACCTCAGCCTGTTGGCTTTAGCTCTCACAATTACTGTTTCCTGTAGAACTCCTAATAGGAACTAACTTGCTTCATGGACATTGAATGCAACTACAAATGGATAAATAGTACAAAAGTTTCATTCCTCAAAAAATATAAAATTAGAGTTATTGGAAAATTGCTGTAGTATAAGTGGAATGATGTGCTGTTACAGGAAAATAATCAACTTTAGGGTGGTTAAAAGTAACTCTCACGTTGTATTGTTTCTTGCTTGGATCACTGCTTCTGATGATCCTTCTGTGATGTTGCCTACATGCCCACTGAAGTAAATACCACGCTGAGTTTATAGACTTGCGTCCTGCCTCTAACTGCATGGTATAGAATGCAGTGTATACACAGGACTTCGCTGAGACATGGAGAAACACAAAGTGTGTAAAAACGTACAACATAATTCCAGGTGATGAGAAACAGGTGAATATAATCGAGGGAATGAACTAATGACTACACCTGGGTAGAGACATGACCAAAACAGGAAGTGAAACCAAAACAGATTAATTTAATTTAACTTAATTAGTCTGAAGAGACAAATAACAAACATTTATCATACTCATGAGTTGAAGTATATTTGTGCAGTAAATTAAATAATTCTTCTTTTTTTTGTATTACAGCATTGCAAGTTTGGTTTCTTTTGGAATTGTTGGATTTAATCTTTAATGATTTATATAAAACAGATTTTCTACCATGTGATCAGTCATTGTTTCTCAGGTGACTTTGCTCAATGACAGTATTTGTGTTCAAACTAAATCAAAAATAATGAATGAGTGTATTTTGTAGAGGAAGTGTTTCTTAGCAGGAAATAAGCTACATGGTTGTGCTTATTGAACGGGTAGGGCGCAATTTGTATGTTTTTAATGCTTTTAATTTAGGGTAAACTTAAATAACATTATTTATTATTTACTATAGTAACATTAACAAATTTTTAACTTTAGCATTAAAGCACCATCAGTAATGTTAGCAAAATAATTAACCAAGTTTACAAGTAATGTTTAAATGTTAGGTAACTATACAAGCATTAAATGATCGAATCTACAGTGTCGTGAAAAAGTGTTTTCCCCCTGCCAGGCGCACTGAATGACATTACATCTTAAACCAAAACCTAGTAATGCATAAAAGGGAGTCTGAGGGAACAAAAAGCACAACGATGTGATAGATATTTTATGTATTTATTAAGAAAAGATATTCAACACCCAATCCCCCTGTGTGGAAAAAAATATTGCCCCTTCCTTTCAATAGCTGGTTACAGCCCCTTTAGCAGCAATAACTGCAACCAAACACTTTCTGTAGTTGTTAATTAGTGTCTCTAAGCTTCATGGAGGAATTTTGGCCCATTCCTCCCTGCAGAACTGCTTCAGCTCAGTGACATTTGTAGGCCTTCGAGCATCAGCTGCATGTTTCAGGTCCTGCCACAACATTACAATAGGATTTAGGTCTGTATTTCGACTAGGCCATTCCAAATGTTTACATTTATTATTTTTTTAACCATAGTGAGGTAGACTTGCTTGTGTGCTTTGGATCATTGTCTTGTTGAATGACTCAGTTGTGCTTCAGCTTCAGCTCATGAACAGATAAAATGACATTCTTTTGTTTTCCCTGATATAGAGCAGAATTCATAGTTCCCTCAATGACCGTAAGGCATCCAGGTCCTGATGCAGAAAAAGCATCTCCAAACCACCACACTACCACCACCATGCTTCACAGTTGGTATGAGGTTCTTACTTTGACCAGCAGTGTTAGGTTTTCGCTAGAAATAACAGGGTCCATGCCAGCCAAAAACTCCACTTTAGATTAATCTGTCCATAACACATTGTTCCAGAACTCAGGAGAATCATCTAGGTGTTTTGAGGAGAACTTGAGATAAGCAGTTATATTTTTCTTGCTAAACAATGGTTTCCGCTGTGCTATTCTGCCATGGATCCCATTCTTGCCCAGTGTTTTTCTGATGGTTGAGTCACGAACACTGACCTTAGCTCAGGTAAGAGAGACCTGCAGTTCTTTAGATGTTGTTATTGGGTTCTTTTTCACTTCCTGGAGAGATTTTGGGAGGACATCCACTCCTGGGAAGATTGAATGATTGTAGTTTGGTGGAGTCCTAGAGCCTTGGAAATGGTTTTGTACCCTTTTCTGGACTGATAGGCATCCATAACCTTTTTTCTGTGGTCTTCAGGAATCTCTCTTCTCCCTGGCACAATGTGCCTGACTCGGCAACCAATGTGCTGCCAAGTTCACGCTGATTTAATGGCCCAAATGTAGATTAGATTGGACAGGGCTGTCCCAAATCAAGGCTGAGGCACTCACACTGGTTACTGATCATAGACCATAATTAACTCTTCAATAGGGCATTTGGGGGGGTGCAAACACCTTTTCACACCTGAAGATTGCGTAACTGATACCTTGCACACCAAAGACATGAAAGAAGTACCAAACATTTGTATTAATTTCCTATCTATATGCTTCTACAGTAAAATCAGACTAAATATGATGTGAAAAACATGCACAACTTCAGGAATTCACACAGGGGGCAAACACTTTTTCCAGCACTGTAAAAATAAATCCATGTGAAAAAGCCTAAATTAATGGTGTCTTCAACTGAAGCTCGTGACTCAGAATTTCTGACCTCCAACTAGGAAAAAAGAAAAAACAAAAATACCCTCCTCCTCTACTTGGAATTCCTACTCAGAAACTCAGGAGGTGCTCCTCAACCCCCAGCATGAGCAGGAACCACAGCAGCTCTTCTTATCTTTAAATGAGTTATACTGTATGTACAAGAACATACAGATACATTCACTTGTTAAATCTATAACACTGACTCTCCACTTCACTGTTCTGAGGAGGAAAATATACATCACTCATCACAGTTAGCTGGCTAGCTTATTGCGAACAAAAGATGAACATGAAGGTGTTAAAATTACATAATTCCGAGTTCCAACTTCCCACTTCCTAGTCAAATGCAGCTAAACTTGGAAATGCAAGGAGCACTGGTCTCTGAGAGGACTAGTTTGTCCAGAGTGTTGTTTATATATTCATTAACAAGTACCTGTAAACAAGTAATATTTAGATATTAATGAATAACCAAATAATTAACCTCAATCACGCATTTGAAAAGAAAATAGACCCTCTGAAAGTATTGGAACACAAGGCCAATTCTATTGTTTTTGCTATACACTGAAGACATTCGGGTTTGAGATCAAAACCTGAACATGAAATGATATTTACATCTAGATGTGATAAACAACTCAGAACATAGCACCTTTGGTAGCATGGCACCTTTTTAGGTGAGCAAAAGTACTGGAACAGATTAAAGTAAAAAAGTCTTAAAGTAAAAAACACTTAATATTTAGTTGCATGTCTCTCGCTTGCAGTAATTGCATCGAGCCGGTGATCCACTGACGTCACCAAACTGCTGCATTCTTCTGTTGTGAAGCTTTTCCAGGTTTGTAGCGCAGCTTCTTTCAGTCGGTGTTAGTTTTGGGGGGTTTCTCCCTTCAGTCTCCTCTTCAGGAGGTGAAATGCTGCTCAGTTGGGTGAAGGTCTGCTGATGGACTCGTCCAGTCTAAAACTTTCCACTTTTCCCCTGATGAAGTGCTTTGATGTGCTGCAGTATGTTTCGGGTCGTCGTCTTGCTGCATGATGAAATTCCTCCCTATTAGACAGGATGCATTTCTCTGTAAACTGGCAGACAGAATGTTTCTGTAGGTTTCTGAATTCATTCTGCTGCTACCATCATGAGCTCCATCATCAGTAAAGATCAGTGAGTCTGTTCCAGAAGCAGCCATGTAAGCCCAAGCCATGGCACTACCTCCACCATGCTTAACCCATGAGCTCATATGTTTTTGGATCATGAGCAGATCCTTTCTTTCTCCACACTTTGGCCTTTCCATCACTTTGGTAGAGGTTAATCTTGGTTCCAGAACTTTTGTGGATCATCTCTGTATTTCTTTGTGAATTCCAATCTGGCCTTCTGATTCTTACTGCTGATGAGAGGTTTGCATCTTGTGGTATGGCCTCTATATTTATGCTCTTGATGTCTTCTTCGATTGTGATACCTTCACCCCTGCCCTGTGGAGGTTGTTGATGTCACTGAATGTTGTTTTGGGGTTTTTCTTCACAGGTCTCACCATGTCTTCAGTGTAAGGCAAAAACTTACTGTTCCAATACTGTCTGAGGGGACTGAATGTTTCTGGAAACAGCAGCATGAAATGAATTAAATCCAGGTAGCCATGTAAATCGTGTCCAATCCTGAATTTATTCTCTCTCTCTCTCTCTCTCTCTCTCTCTCTCTCTCTCTCTCGTGTGTAGCATGTAACTGTAATCTACATGCACGGCGCTGCAGGTTTAACATGGAACTGTATAAGTTATCAGGACGAAAGAGTGGAGGTGTGTGTATGAACTGCAGACACAACACGGCTGGACGGCACTGTCACTACTGCAAAGAGGGCTACTACAGAGACATGAGCCGACCGATCACACACCGCAAAGCCTGCACAGGTAACCTTGTGTGTGTGTGTGTGTGTGTGTGTGTGTGTGTGTGTGTGTCATTGTTAAGGTGACACTGAGGTTCAGTATTATCAGCATTTCTGAGCAATTTCCACAAATTCACCACATTCTTAGGTTTCAATCACACTGCACCTGACTGGTCTCACACACACACACTCACACACACACACACACACACACACACACACGTGTGCTTCTTTCTCCCAAATATGATGATATGTATGTATAATGAGTGACATGTACAGCTAATGTGCAAATGTGTGTGTAGTGATGTAAGAAAAGTACCTGTTTCTGTACAGGAGTGTAGTGATGATGTCAGAAGCGTACCTGTTTCTGTACAGGAGTGTGATGATGTCAGAAGTGTACCTGTTTCTGTACAGGTGTGTAGTGATGATGTCAGAAGCGTACCTGTTTCTGTACAGGTGTGTAGTGATGATGTCAAAAGCGTACCTGTTTCTGTATAGGTGTGTAGTGATGATGTCAGAAGCGTACCTGTTTCTGTATAGGTGTGTGGTGATTATGTCAGAAGCATACCTGTTTCTGTATAGGTGTGTGATGATGTCAGAAGCGTACCTGTTTCTGTATAGGTGTGTAGTGATGATGTCAGAAGCGTACCTGTTTCTGTATAGGTGTGTGATGATGTCAGAAGCGTACCTGTTTCTGTACAGGTGTGTAGTGATGATGTCAGAAGCGTACCTGTTTCT
>JAKKZJ010000001.1:31818972-31831616 GCA_033441845.1 Pangasius mekongensis | reverse complement strand
ACACACACACCCACACACACACACACACACACACACACACACACACACACACACACACACACACACACACACACACTTCCATGCCATTTCCACCTAGATATTAGTTAGCACAGCACACCAGTAACACTAATTTCAGCCTCATGACCACAAATCAGATCCCGTCACAGGAATTGAGAAAATTTTTATCCTGTCTTTAAAAGTTAGTGACTTTTTGTTTAAATAACTCGTCTTGTTTATTTTGTTGCAGTGTCAGTTGAACGCCCTGATTCTGTGACAGGAAGTGGTTAGAAAGGAGTATGTAACCATTGTGACTCTTACATTCTGGTTATAAGCTAACAGTGTTAATGCATCAGAACTGTGTGAGTTCATCATATAATGTATGTAATACTTATTTGATATACATACACTACACCACTGGATTGTGATTGGTGTTGATTAATTTTCTATAAAAGCAGCCCTGACAGTAGTGCAGCTGCAAATCACAGGTTTATATTATTGCACTCGTTTTTAGTCACATTATTGTTTCTATAAAAAGATTTTTTTTTTTTTTAAATGTGTGTAATCATTGATATAACGACATTTTCTGTTAGGAGAGGTTTATGTAACATTTATGGAAGGAGTCTCCAGTGTCAGCACTTTGTAACAGAGGTAAAGCTGTAACTTTAGGTTTTCCAACATCTTCAGGACAGAGGAGTTTACATTTTGCAGTTTCTTGGTTTCTCTTTTTTTTTCGTATTAACTTCAAGAGAGAGAGAAAAAATTTATAAAAATGTTTATAGCTGCGGTGAGAACCGTAACTAAATTGTTTCACCAACATTAAATGTAACTATACATGGATAAAAGGTATGTTATTTAATAAATAAAATTGTAATCCTTGGGAAGTACATCTGTGGTATAAGAGGATGCGGCAGCAGGCTGTGGCCAAGCATCTGCTGCGCACAGAGAGGAGGGAGGTTGAACTGGCAGGTAATTCTCACCTGTGCCTTATTAACACCAGTCTACTTATGTGTGTTCTTTGTGCTTTCAGTGACTGGCATAATCGGAGAGAGAGTGGCATAGAGCATGCAACACACCCACATGGATCTTGAACTTGAACTTTGAACTTGGGCAAAAGCCCCAAGCTAATGACGGACCCTTTTCTATTGGTTTGTTTGTGTTGAGTTTTTGAAAGGGTGCTGAAAAGCATGGTGAAAAATAAACATGATAACAAAGCTGTGTCAAAAGCTGCCTGTCTCCTGAGGCCTCCTTCCCACCCACACATGCCCAAGGTTCTACAGAGGTACCAGATGCTGTCATGGAAACTTCTTTGCTTACTGAATTTGTTAAGTCTCTCATTAGCCTCCACCAGATGCAACATCAGGCTATCTTCAACCTGCACCATGAACAACAGCATTGATTTGAGGCAATTCGAGGTGATTCGCTCAGGAGCAGACAGAGAACTGGTGGATGATCCAGATGCTGCTGCAATCAGCCGTGCCTCCAGTTGCAGTGCCAGAGCTCATGAACATGTACTCCACAGACTATCTGGAGGCCTTTGTGGAGCTGTTGGAACATGCAGCAGTTGCGTGTTGATGGCCATAGGAAGAATGAGCCCTACGTCTCCTACTCTTGCTATCGGGGGAAGCCCAGGTCCCCACGAAGCAGCTGCTGCTGTGTGTGTAGCAGAGCATGAAGAAAGCGGTGCTGCAATGTGACAGCCAGACCCCGGAGGAACATCGATGATGCTTCCGCTTCCTGAAGTTCACAGAGTTTGGCCGTCTGTTCATCTTTGCACAGCAGTTCAAGTATACTGGCTGAGGAGCGGCATGCTAAGGGAATTCTCAATCTGGTGGTGCTGGTGCATCGCATGGCTCCCAGCAGGAACAGTGGACTGTGTCCTGTGCTACCGACTGGCATCGCTGGATGAAGCCCTCTGGAGGGCTGATTCAGGCAGAGGATCATTTGGCTGGTCCGGATCCCTTACTTGCCACAGACCTGTCCCAATCAAGCAGGAATGTACTGCTCGTCACTGAGTATACAACAGAGTACATATCAGGCCTTAATGGACTTGGGGTGTAACCAGACCACCGTCCATCAAAACCTGATTCAGTGTGGGACATTAGGTAATGCACAGTTGGTGTGTACACTGGGATATTGGTGAAGGTGAGGTGTGTACACTGGGATATTCATGAGTATCCGCTGGTGCCAGTAACTAAATTAAATAGAGGTGGCAGTTAGTCTTTGCCCCACACATCCACTAATTCTTGGGACAATTTGGCCAGGGTTTCAAGCATTAGTATGAGAAAAGTTTGTGGATGGATCCTGTAGTAATGAGGCATGGTGTGGAATGTGTACAGGGTTGGCTGGGGAGGCCATGCCATGGCCGTTGATGTCAGCTCCGCATCTGGGGGACATGGAGGTTGGGGAGGCATTCACTTCTGGGATTTACCCTTGGAGCAGTCAGGCAATGGGACCTTGAGGTACGCCTTGGTTGAAGTGTGTTCCCCTGATGGTCTAGTGGCTACTTTCATGGCTGTGTTATCAAAGAATGTGCTATTCAGTTGCTATTAAGAGGTTTTTACAGACATCTTTAACTTCTCCCTGAGGCTGTCAGTGATTTCCACTTGCTTTAAGAGGTCCACCATTGTTCCAGTACCCGAAAAAAAAACAGTCACATGCTACAATGACTATCGGCCTATCACACTGACCTCAATCATGATGAAGTGCTTCAAGCAATTAATGACAACTCACATTTGTTTGGTACTTCCTGCCACACTCGATCCTCTACAATTTGCATACCGGTCAAACAGATCTATGGATGATGCAGTTGCTTTAACCATGCACACTGCTCTCATGCACTTGCACAAAAAGAACACCTATGTCAGAATGCTGTTCACTGATTATAGTTCAGCATTCAATACCCTCGTCCCCACTAAGGTCATCACCAAGCTTAATGCTTTAGGCCTGGACACCCAGCTGTGCAATTGGATACTGGACTTTCTGACTGGCAGACCCCAGGAAGTGAAGATTGGCAACTCCATGTACTCCATGCTGACTCAGACCACAAGGATGCGTACTCATCCCTCTGTACTCTCTTCTCATGCACGACTGTGTCGCCAAGCACAGCTCAAACGCCATCCTGAAATTTGCTGATAACACTAACATCCTAAGCCTCATCACCGAAAGGGACAAGACAGCCTACAGGGATGAGATCAGTGTGCTGTCACAGTGGTTCTGTGACAACTTCCATCTCAATGTCAGCAAAACTAAGGAGATGATCATGGATTTTAAGAAGATGCAGGAGGTAGAGCATACTCCTTTATATATTGATGGTGCTGTTGTAGACAGAGTCAAAAATTTCAAGTTCCTCGCTGTGCACATCACCAATGACCTTACTTGGATTTTGCACTCCGACTGGATTGCAAGGTCTGTCCGCCAGAGACATTACTTCCTAAGGAGGCTTAAGAAACCTGGTCTGCCCTGTAATATCCTCACAATCTTCTACCACTGCATTCTGAGAGCATCCTGAGTGGCTGCATTGCTGTTCAGTTTGGCTGCTGCACTGCTACTAATTGCAAGGTCCTGAAAAGAGTGTAAGCTGAGTGAATCACAGGCAGCAAACTCAAGAACTTAGAGTCTAACAAGATTATGGTCGATTGCACTCATCCAGCTCACAACCTGGTTGTCAACCTACCATAGGGTAGGCGCTTTCGAACCTTACATTCACAGATGAACAGGCTGAGGAACAGTTTTTATTTGCAGGCCATCGGATTACTAAATAACTGTGTCACTTTAAGCACATTACTCACATTACTTTTATAGGACATTTACCACTGTGTAACTTTATTCTTTGCCACACTTTTTTTTTTACTGTACGTACTCAGTTATTCTCTGCTGCTCTTTAAGTAAATACTGCATTTCCATATTGTATTCTATTTGTTCCTTTTGTATTTATTAAAATTTTTGTCTAGTCTCTCCCCTTGAAGAAGATTTGTGTGTTCTTTTCTGTTGTATCTGTGCCTTAGCGAGCTTACAGAACCTCACCACAAGCATTTCAATGTACAACTGTGTCTGGCATACTGTGCATGTGAAAAATAAAACGAATTTGAATAATTATTGCAGTTCTTTTATCACTAGCGGAGTTTTGTTGTGGAAATATGATGTAACGTTTTAATTGATTCTTTGATTCAGTGGGATTTATCTTATTACTAAGAGAGTGGACACTGGAGAATCACTCAGGTTCTCACCCACACTCGACACCTCAGAGAGCAATGTGCTTGCTGCACTTGATAATTTTACAAGGTCAGTTGTGTGTGTGTTTATATATTAATATGTTAATAGTTGATAACATTAATATTAACATGGTAATGTGTTAACTGTGAATTTCCCTCTAGGATTTATAAAGTGGCCTATCTATCTATCGATGTATCTGTCTAGTTAATGAGTATGATATTTCAGGTGTTATAAATGAAGGAAATTTAGCATATACCTTGTAACTAAAAGCTTAAGTATGTGTGTACTGGGGACATCTTTGTGAATGTGCATTTAGTGTGTGTGTGTGTGTGTGTGTGTGTTAGCATTGCATGTTTCCCCTTGAGGCTTTAGGTGTGTGAGCTTCAGCAACCTTCTATCATTTTGGTGGAACCAGATGGTGAATAATGAAGAGCATGTGTGTGTTTGAGAGAGATGAAGAAACACACACACACACACACACACGCACACACACACGCACACACACACACACACACAAATTAGGAGAGTACTTGTACACACACTTCGCTTGCACATGTCTGTGTGTGTATACGATTGTCATTTTCTTTCAACCTCATTAAAGATGAAAAAGTGTCTGTTCCAATTTATTTCATTCTCCCTTTTTATTTTCCATCAGAGTGAAACGCCACAATTGTAACACACATTATTTTCTGTAAATGCATACATGCAACATTACATCCATATAAAAGCGTGTCTCGTCTCCGTCTCCAGGTGAAAATCACAGCAGGATTTGTCCTGTCTCGCTACCGATGTTTGTAAAACCTATTATTTTGTGGCAGAAAAGTTTTTTTAAAAAAACAGACGTTTTTCTAATAATATTTCTAATGGAAAGAGAAAAGGATATACACTTTGTGAGAATATGGACCAAGTTTCAAGTTCATATCTGTCTTTCCTTTTCGTAGTAATAATTCCTTTCCTTCATAATAGGGAATTTTTGTGTGTTTATTTCTTCTACTGTCATGTATTCTATTGCTATGGTATTCTTTCTTTCTTTCTTTCTTTCTTTCTTTCTTTCTTTCTTCAAGAAAGACATAATTGCTTCTCTTAAAAGATGGGGTCACTTGCTTAAAAGGAAAGTAATTATAGTATTAGTAGTTTGTTTTTATTTTTATTCATTTTTAAAAGATTTTGAAACATTTTTCAGTTTTCTATTCATTATGAAAATATGGTGAATTTCTGACCAGCAGACTATTCACATTTTGAATTATTTTCATATTTTACTTGAAAATTGTGATTACATTATTATTATAGTATTACTGTGAATACTCTTGCTGTTTAATGTGGTGCCATTACTTTAAGTCACTGAAGTTATTAGTTGTCACTGCTGTCACAAGCACAGAACGTTACACCAGTGACATTAACACCATAAAAGACGTTATTTTCCAACAGCATCTCAAAGCACACATCATTAATCACTTCAGCATCAATAAATTATTCAAAGAAAAAAAATCTTTTTTTCAGTAAAAATTAGTACATTAAAACTCACCTGGTGCTGGTTGAAAAATAGCTAACGACAATTACATATTTAACAGACATCATAATGTTCAGCCTGTGACATTAAAATCAATCTGGAATATTTTTTAAATGTGGGACAAGCTACTTTTTCCAGCATTTTGCAGTTTAAAAACTGTACAAAATACTAACGTGGTCACGTATAATGTACACATACGGTTCGGAGCCTCTTGTTCCTTCGTGCCACTTAAATTCAGTGTCTTTAAATTTCAAATTCTCTAATTTTAAATTTCAAAACATTCATTTTTCCAAAAATGATTCAATTTTACACAGAAATGTTTGCAAGCTTTTAAATAAAGTAAACTCTAATCTTTATCTTTATGACATTTATTTTGAATTCTTCATTTATAAATGGAAAAGAGCCTGAACATGCCTGTCCAAACAATGAAATGTATACTACAGGGAATTTGTGCGTTTTATTAAAAAGTGTTCAGAAGAATTGTGGCAAGTTCTCCAAGGTGCAGGAAAAACTTCTGAATTCTTTTTAAAACAGTACAATAGAGAACCTGAGAGAACTGATGCAGCTTTAAAGGCAAAGACTTTGGTTATTTATCAATGTTTACAAACTCTAGTCTCTTTATTTGATATATATCTCAACATGTACTTAAAACTTTTACAGAGAACTGTATGTACACTTAATACTGCCTCACTATAAATAGCCACACACACACACACACACACACACACACACACACACACACACACACACACACACCTGGCCACCTGGCTCCATGACCATGGAATTCGGGGATACATGCTGCAGGTGTGCAGCGCGAGAACAGATCCTCACTGATCACTCAATTACATCTTACTGATGGACACACACACACACACACACACACACACACACACACAGCAAAACATTTCAGAGAGAATGTTTTTGAATACTTCGAGTTGTGTGTACTGTATGTGGTAAAGCGAAAAAATGTCAATAAGTTTTAATCTCACTACTATTTGTATTATGAAAAGATGAAAAAAGTGTGCGACTGATTTTTCATGATTTATAAGGGACCAAAATTAATGCTCTCTTTACGTAAGCTAATACGGCCGAATATCTGAATCTATATGAAACACACAGCTTTATTAATGTTGTGTGATCAATAAAAATATTTTTAACTCCCTGTATTAACATCACTGATTGTTTAAACTTAAAGCAATAGCAGGAGCTCTGACAGTAGCGCAGGTTTATATTAATGCAGTTGTTCTAATAGGTTATCGTTTCTATAGTAACAGCTCATTCACAGGGACGTGTACAGAGGACGCTCCACTGATAATAAACAAATTTAAAACAAGTGTAATCTTTGATCTGGTGAAGTTTCTTGGAAGGAGTCTCTAGTGTCAGAGTTTTGTAACAGAGGTAAAACTTTAAGTTTTCTAACATCTTCAGGACAGAGGAGTTTACGCTTCTTTGCGGTTTCGCCGTAACTTGCGTAACAAGCTGCGTTTTTTTATTATTATTAACTTCAAGAGAGAGAATAAAGAGAGGGTTTATAGCTGCTATAACGTTAGCGACAACAGGAACTAACTTGTTTCACCAACGTTAAATATAACTACAAACGGACAATAAGTATGACGTGTCGTTCTTGCAAATTGCTGTGGTATAGGAGGATTAAACCACTTCGGGACATGCTGTTATAGGAAAATAATCAACTTCAGCTTCTAGACACGGATATTAATTTCTGTGTTACTGTTACATTAACTTTAATGTCAGGAAACTTTTGCCCAGATGTCCTCACATGGTACGGGTGCAATCTAATACTGTAGACAGAATCTACAATATCACTCTGGAGTGTGTGTGTATGTGTGTATGTGTGTGTGTGTGTGTGTGTGTGTGTGCGCGCGTGTGCGCTATGGCTGTGTTTTCTCAGGTGGTTTTAGTTATTGACATTATCCTGCATACTCTGGCAGAAAGCTTAATAAAACATACACACACACACACACACACACACACACATCATCATCATCATCATCACTATTTATACATCCAGTTTTAAAGCAGTTCCAGAGCCCAGTGTGTTCACACTCTTAACCCAGGACGGGTCGTCTTTAAACCCGAATACCTGCATGGCACAAAGTGAGCAGAGTTTTCCAGCAAGGCTCCGGAGCTGCACTCGTCTCACACTGTTGTGTATCTGCACTTCATGTAGTCTTGTGTACTGTTCTGTGTTGCACCAGTGTATAAAAGCTATATAGAGGAATGACAATAAAAACCCACTTGACTTGAATCGCCATGTCACTGTAACTCCCTGATAGATCGCAGGCCCGATCTGTTCTGTCACAGCAGAGTGAGAAGAAAAGGCATTTTTTACACATTTAGACCACACTCACATCATGTCAGGTTTTTGTTTATACATTTATGCTGCAATCACGTCATGCCTGAAAATACGGGGTTGTTTTGACATTTTCGGCACATTCCCATTATGTCTGAATGACAGTGATTAAAGACAGAAATTAACGCTGCCCTTCATGGAAATAAGTCTTCCTGACATGGACACAGAGACGCAGAGATAGCTAGCAGCAAAAGCAGAAAGCCGTCAGTGATGGTGGATGATTAGGATGAGAAATGTGTGAGAGATAGAATTAAATCCTCAGCTTAACCTTTCTATAATGAGACGTCACACACTGTCTGAAATTTTTAAATTCTTTTACTAAGACAAAGGTTTTTTTTTTTTAAACCAATCATAAGCTCATAATTACTATAATTCCCAGATGATGTCACATTATAAATATTCATGTCTAATCAGGACCGGGATGTTAGCCTGCAGCACTACACGCTGTGTATCTGGATCTCGGATCAAACGCTAAACAGAAATGATTAGAGAGCGTAGAGATCGTATTAGAGACGGCGGAAAAGAAAAGAGCAGAACACAATGTTTACAAAGGATCCGGATATGGAAAAGAACAGTGACGTTTTACTGCCTAACGTGATATGAGGCTAAAACATTTGTACATTAAAAACATTAAAAGAGAAACAGAGAAAACACACACACACACACACACACACACACACACACACACACCGAGGAGCAATTTATTATCTGTTCTGTGTGTGTTTCGCATACAGCCACAGGACACATAAGACGTAAGAACAGTACTATAGAGAGAGAGAGAGAGAGAGAGAGAGAGAGAGAGAGAGAGAGGAGCAGTGAGATCATTTTGTCCTTATTAAGTCTGATGACAATCGAAAAGAAATTCAGAAACTATAGATTAACAGAATAAAATGAAACTACGGTTATATTTCTTCCACTTTTGTTTCAAACAGTAAACAGAACTACCTGCAGGTAGGTGAGTGGGGAAATGAAGAAAAGTCATAGAACACGCAGCACAGGACCGGGCTGAGAAATCGTCTGAGATGATCGTTTGGATTTGTCACTGACTGACCACAAGAGCAATGACTACGTTCACACGCACATCAGTGTTCTGATTAGTATTGAGTCGTGCGTGTAAATGCTGCAATCCGATTGCAATCTGATTCAGATTAAGACAATATTCTGATTCCCCAAATTCTGATTCCCGTCCCTGGAATATGGCTGAACAGATGCGAACCCGACCCTTTCCGTGTCAAGGCAGTGTAGTCGAGGTGGGGTTGTCGAGGCAGTGTAGTCGAGGTGGGGTTGTCGAGGTGGGGTTGTCGAGGCTGTGTAGTCGAGGTGGGGTTGTCGAGGCAGTATAGTCGAGGCGGGGTTGTCGAGGCAGTGTAGTCGAGGTGGGGTTGTCGAGGTGGGGTTGTCGAGGCAGTGTAGTCGAGGTGGGGTTGTCGAGGTGGGGTTGTCGAGGCGGGGTTGTCGAGGCAGTGTAGTCGAGGTGGGGTTGTCGAGGCAGTGTAGTCGAGGTGGGGTTGTCGAGGCGGGGTTGTCGAGGCAGTGTAGTCGAGGCGGGGTTGTCGAGGCAGTGTAGTTGAGGTGGGGTTGTCGAGGCAGTGTAGTCGAGGCAGGGTTGTTGAGGCGGGGTTGTCGAGGCGGGGTTGTCGAGGTGGGGTTGTCCAGACATTTTTGATGGAGAGAAGTGTTAGAGTCCTCATTAAATTAGTGTGAAAAAGTAGTAATAAACCACTAACTGAGCGTACTCTATAACCAACAGCAGCATGTTGAATCTCCCGGGAAACAACAGCGGGAAAAGGAAAAGTGCACGTGTAGATCAGCGAATCTACAACAACCAGGTATACAGAAATATTCCGATTCCTGGACGTGTATAAACATCGTACTCCTAATGTTGACCTTAAATGGAATTTGATGTGCACGTAAACGTAGCCAATGATGCAGTGTATTCAGAAAATATCCAGACCCATTTACAGTCTTGAAGTATATTTACACAAATATTTAGAAAGTATTCTATCTTCAAACAAACAGATTATTATTCAAAATTTTTCATTTCATTAGCTAAAGTGGATCATGGAGCAGTTTTAAAAGCTTATCATTTTCTGGGTTGAGTGTTGAACTCTTTATAAAATTTAAAATAAGTGAAAGAAGGTTTATGTGTAGATGTCATATCTGAGACAGACGTAGTGCACTAGATAGCAATACAATGGTGATGTAAAGCCCTCAGTAGTGTACACTCTGTAGTGCCCTCACGCTGTTGGAGCTGGTACTCTGAACTGTAACGTGAAGTGCATAGCGTGTTTAGGAGCAGTGCGTGTAACAGTACACGTGTGTACTAAACGTGTGTGTGTGTGTGTGTGTGTGTGTGTGTGTGTGTGTGTGTGTGTGCGTATGAGCGGAGGGGGTTGAAGGAATTTCCTGTGTGCACAGGTCTTTGCTTCAGGTCTCTGTGTTTGGAACACAGCCATGTTGTGAATTCGGGGTCAGTGCAGTGTTTATAATCTCACACTCCTCCTCTCTCTGTCCCGGGGTTTGGGTTACACACTTTAAAGCGAATACCTCATCCTTTATTTCAACACAACTCAATCAAACCTGAGTTTGATTGAAGAGTCCTGAGGATGGGATTAACTAAACACACACACACACACACACACACACACACACACACACACACACACACACACATTTAGTTTCCAGGTTCAGTCACTTAGCAGTTACTAAAAGTGACGATAGTCTCTAAGTGCTTCTGAATGTGGAATAGATATAAAGACCACATACACACCATCATCAGCCCACTGTGGGTGTGTCCCAAGCCACACACACACACACACACACACACACACACTATACAGGGCACATAAACACATTAAGCGCGAGGGTCTCAGTGTATGTTTTCTTGGACTCGATGTTGAAAATGTTTTTAATGGGTTAATTAACACTACATTGATTTCAGGTGTGTGAGTGTTTAGTTGATTTCCAGACTCTTGACTGTTTAAGCTTTTTTGTACTTTTCAATCCCTTAAATATGAAAGGAAGGTAACACATGGAGACTTTTAAGATATTAGACACCGGAATAAGTGACAAACTCGAACAAATTAACTACAGCATGTTAATGTGGATGTAAACATTTGAGCTTGTTAATGACATTAACATATGTAGGTCTCGCTAATTCTATTTTTTATTTTTTTTTAGGTGGAAACACTACTAATTAATTACTATTGATTACTTAATTATTATAATTATTAATTAAGTAATTATTAATTATTAATTACTGAGCTTAGTTTTGTCATTTAAATATGAAAAAAGTGATAGTTATTCTAAACACCACCATTTTAACTACAACAAATTTACTGTCCTCTTAAAAGGTCATATGACATCATAAGCTTCATAAAAAATAATCAAATCAAGTATTTTATAAAACATCTGTTCCCCAAAAGACAGCGAGTGTGTGATGTGAAGAGTTTACTGTTGTTTGTGTTTCTGTGAAGCTGTGTGCTTTTGCTAAATGAGGTTCGTTTGGCTCTTAATGAAAGCAGCAGCAGTAAAATCTGCACCACAGTGGGTGTGGGGACGGGTACAGCACACACACACACACACACACACACGCTAACGCACACATGCTAAAACACACATGCTTTACATTTTCACACGCTAACATGTGCTAACACGCTATAAAAATGCCTGATAGTGGATTGTAATGATCAAACACTACCTTCTCTCTTAAAGCTGTACTGGGAATAACAATGCAAATACAACATAACACACACTTCGTGAGTCTGATCTCCACATGCAGCATTTAGACTATGTCTTTATGTGCCTACACTTCATGCGTATAATTTACACTTTGTATGTCTAAGTTTCTATGATCTACACTTCCAGAACATGATGTACTCTTTGTGTGTCTGATCTAGATTTCCAGAACATGATATACTTTTTTCGTGTCTGATCTACACTTCCAGAACATGATATACTCTTTGCGTGTCTGATCTACACTTCCAGAACATGATGTACTCTTTTTCGTGTCTGATCTACACTTCCAGAACATGATGTACTCTTTGTGTGTCTGATCTACACTTCCAGAACATGATACACTCTTTGCGTGTCTGATCTACACTTCCAGAACATGATATACTCTTTGCGTGTCTGATCTACACTTCCAGAACATGATATACTCTTTTTCGTGTCTGATCTACACTTCCAGAACATGATGTACTCTTTGTGTGTCTGATCTACACTTCCAGAACATGATGTACTCTTTGCGTGTCTGGTCTACATTTCCAGAACATGATGTACTCTTTGCGTGTCTGATCTTCACTTCTAGAACATGATGTACTCTTTGTATGTCTGATGTACTCTTCCAGATTAACAATTTGCAAGTCCGATCTACACTTCCAGAATTGCCCCATGTAGCATTGTAGTATGTAGCATTAAATGAAGCTCGTCCTCCTGGGTACAGTTACATACATCAGCCCCGTCTAACTGGCAGAGGAGGAGGCGTCGCAGTTATCTATAATGATAATCTAGACATCACACAAAAACCTAGTCATAAATTCAACGCATTTG
>JAKKZJ010000001.1:31780628-31795318 GCA_033441845.1 Pangasius mekongensis | reverse complement strand
TGTGTAAAGCTGCTTTGAGACAATGACATTGTAAAAAGCGCTATACAAATAAATTTCTTCTTCTTCTTCTTCATTGTTTCCTATTTTGTTCTCTTTCCTAGTGCCAGTGTTACCTATGTGTGTGTGTGTGTGTGTGTGTGTGTGAAAGAGAGAGAGAGAGAGAGAGAGAGAGTCCCAAAAAAAAATCCGTATCAGCCTTGACCACTCCATTTCACTGGCCATTACATCATATGTGTGTCTCCCTCTAACTCTTTTGTGAGCGAGAGCTGCATGTCCACATACAAAAGTACAAGGCCGTCATTCCGAGAAAACTTATTAATCAGTAATGTTCTTGTCTACATGTATCACATAATGAGGTAATGAGAATATTTCCATTTAGCAAAACAGCCACAATTCGCTAACAAATTTACAGGGGCCGAGTTGAGTTAGAAAACAATTTTGATTTTAAATTCAATATTCTTTTTTATACAGAATTGTTGAAAGTGTATACAGTATGTAATGCAAATACATCATAAGTAACTGTAAATAAATTACTTAAAAATGAAGAGTAATCCCTTACTTTACTTTGTTCAGGGGAAAAGTAATTTAATTACAGTAACGCATTACTTAGTAATGCGTCACACCCAGCACTGTATGCAACATTGTTTTATAAAGCTGCTAATGCATGTTACTTTCTCATAGCTTACCATCCAGAATTATTGACATGCTTCATGAAAATGAGCAAAAATAGAATATAATAAGGATAACACATGTAATATGTGATATTTTGAGCTCAGAATACAGGGGCATTGTATAGTTTTATTTACAATACACAAAAAAAAAAAAAAAAGTCATGCAGAACTAACTTTGTTTGTTTCCTCTGTATATATTCCCTTTCTTCTGGCAAACATTCTAATGGTGTGCATGAACAAAAAGTTTTATTTTGTTATCATCTGACCCCAACACACATTGCCAATTGTAGCTCTAATAGATGAAAGGAGGAGCTTAGACACACTTATGTCATGATGCTGGTCCTGAGAGTTATACAGTAATCAACAATAATGGTCAGCTGTGTGTGTGTGTGTGTTTGTGTGTATGTGTGTATGTGTGTGTGTGTGCATGTTGGAGCAGTGTGTCTTGATAAACTGGAGTCCTTTATGTCCCTCACAATAAAAGTCCCATTGTGGTGTGTCCTGATTTAGTGCTTATTTTAGCAACATGAGGTGGAAATCACCACTGTACAGTTTTTCAGCAGTATCAGCTCTGTGCATATGAGAGAGAGAGAGAGAGAGAGAGAAAGAAAAAGAGAGAGAGAGAGAGAGAGAGAGAGAGTTTGGAAGCCACCTGACTCTTATAGATGTGATGAATAACTACAGAACTGACAAGGGAAAGCTGGAGAACAAAACCCATTCATCACCTTAAAATGTGCTATTTAAGTGCGAGTGAGCGAGAGAGTGAGTGAGAGGGAGAGAGGGAGAGAGAGCGAGAGATAGCAATGGAAAAGAAAGGGAAAAAGACAAAAGTTATGTAGATGCAAAGGTGATAGAGATAAGATGAAATTACACTGATATAATCAATTATTCAAATATGTCCTAATGATAAATATTTAATGTTTGCATTATTATTAAAAAATATATTTAATGTTTGCAGTCACAAAACTAAAGATGCGGATTTATTCGTCCTATTCGTCTAACATGATTAAAATCAGCATCAAATAAACATCTACCTCAGCAGCTTGATTACCGCACTAACGTTGAAACAAGGACATCAGATTACACTCTTAATCACACTGCTTAATGAGATGACACACTCTCAGTCTGAGATACATTACACACACACACACACACACACACACACACTTGTGTAACTTGACTACACCAGAATAATCTACACATATGATGAGATTAAAATACACATATGCAGGAATGAGACAGAATAAACTACATACACAGAAATATATTAAATTTCTCATCCTATTTTCAGGAGTGCCAACATTGCTAACAAGAAAGTTCTAGCAAGTAAAGAGATTAAACAAAAATTACCACAAAAACCCCAGCAGTGGATGAGGTGGCTAGTTTTTACCCAAGTAACAGTAAAAAAAAGGAAAGGTGCAATGGTAAAAGTGTAAATGCTGCTTAATAATAATCAGCTCCTCCACTTTTTCTGACCAAAAAGATCACAGTCCCACCCACTTTTTTTCTGTTGCCTTACAAGTCTGAGGCTACAAGTTGGTGCAAAGTGAAAGTAGCCAATACCAGAAACAAATGTACATCTTTCACATCCCACGCCCTTTCCTCTTCAGTGAATTTCCTTTTCTGCTAGGTGGATTTTATTTGTGTTCAGTATTACCAGTGCCTTAACTGAAAAAGAAGAGAGTGTTGTTTCCAGATGTTTCCCATATGGTCATACCAAGGGGTCAAAAATCATAAATACTATGGCTAAACTGTACATTTTGGCACCACTCTGTATCAGTGTAGAAGCAGACTCCTTATTTTTCAATCTGTTTTAGTCACAATGAATGTTCGTTTTTGTTCTCAGCTAATCATCTTTTATATCCATGAGTGATGTAGTACTTAGTGCCCTTTGTTTTGTAGTTCTCTTTAAGTCATGTTCTTGTGTTTTCCAGTGGTAATCTGGGGTATATGTAGACTAGCCTAGCTAGTCTCTAGTCTCTAGCTCTCTCTGCCTGTGGTTTGTTCCCAGCCCTGGATTCAGATTGGATTCAGTTTCTCAGATTTTCCCAGATACAGAGAGTGTGCAATTACATCCACCCGAGTCGGGCCCTCCTGTGGTACATATACACAGAACACTTCCTCTATAAAATCTAACCTTTACACACTTACAGGTATACACTGTATTTGTATGTGTTTATTCTTTACTTAAAATCTCTGTCTCATTCATTTTCACCTTCATTCTCTCTCAATCCTCCCTCACTTTTTCTTTCTTTTTTTTTCTTTGCACTCTCATGGTCTCATTTCATTTTCCGTGGGTTTCACTCATTTTATTTCTAGTTCTAGTCTGTCTGTCTAGCTCTCCATCCTTCACCTTTCCTTGAGCACTCTCACTTTCTCCATCACTGTGTCTCTCTTGCTAGGCACTCTATAGGGTTCTTCACAGAGTTGTAGTCCAGACTTTCAGCCAAAACAGACCAAGACCTATAACAATGGTGACTAAGAGACCAGATCAAGACCAAGTCCCACTGCAAACAAGACCAAGACAAGACTAAGACTCACACAAACTGAGATGAAGACAAGAAAAAGACCTATATTAATGAATTAATATTATATTAGACCTATTATATTAAGACCAAGACTTTTACCAACTGAAACAATACTCATATGAACTGAAACCAAGACAACACAGAGACTTATACTGATACAAAGAGAAGACCAAGACTCATACCAACCAACAATAGGACAAGACCGAAACCAGCAGAGGCCAAGTCTAAGACAAAACCAATACTGAACTGAGACTCATACCAACTGACACCAAGAAAAATCTAAGACGTATATCAAATAATACCAAGATAGGACTGAGACTTTATAACACACAAGAGTAACCGAGACCAATTGAGACTGATATCAAGCAATACCAATGCAAAACAGAGACTTATACCAAAAAAAAAAACCTCATACCACTAAAAAAGAGCAAAGCCCATAACAATAGTAATACAAGAACAATTACACCAACTGAGACAAAGAAAAGAATGAGACCAAGCCTTATACTAACCAAGACTGAGAAAAAAACAAAAATATATCAACTAACACCAAGACCAAGTTCAAGATCTATATTAATAATTATAAGGTAAGACTCATAGCAACTGAGACCAAGACAAGAACATGACATATACCATTTGAGACTTAAGCCAACCAAGACTAAGATGACAAAAAAGGCCCATACCAACTGAGACCAAGACAAGACCAATATTGATATCACCCAAGACTAAGGTAAGACCATGACTCATGCCAAGTAAGAAAAAGACCTGTACCAACTTAAAGTAAGACAACTACAAGACCTATACCAATCAATTCTGGGACCAAGACCCATACTGATCAATTCTGGGATCAAGACCCTTACCAATCAATACCAAGACCAAGACCCATAACAATCAATACTATGATCAAGACCTATACCAATCAATACTAAGACCAAGACCCATACCAATCAGTACCAGGACCAAGACCCATAAAAATTGGTACTAGGAACAAGACCTATACCAATTGATGCTAGGACCAAGACCTATACCAATCAGTACTAAAACCAAGACCTATACCAATTGATACTAGGACCCAGACCTATAACAATCGATACTGGGACCAAGACCTATACCAATCAATACTAGGACCAAAACCATGACCCATACCCATACCATGCCAATCAATACTAGGACCAAGACCTATACCAATCAATACTAGGACCAAGACCCATACCCATACCAATCAATACTAGGACCAAGACCTATACCAATCAATACTAGGACCAAGACCAAGACCCATACCATACCAATCAATACTAGGACAAAGACCTATACCAATCGATACTAGGACCAAGACCCATACCAATCAATACTAGGATCAAGACCAAGACCCATACCATACCAATCAATACTAGGATCAAGACCAAGACCCATACCCATACCATACCAATCAATACTAGGACCAAGACCTATACCAATCGATACTAGGACCAAGACCCATACCAATCAATACTAGGATCAAGACCAAGACCCATACCCATACCATACCAATCAATACTAGGATCAAGACCCATACCCAAACCAATCGATACTAGGACCAAGACCCATACCCATACCAATCAATGCTGGGAACAAGACCTATTCTATTCAATACTAGGACCAAGACCTATACCAACTGAGACCAGGACCCCAGTAGATCATGACTGGTTCTGTGGCGTCGATCCAACAGCAAACTATAACTCTGTTCTTCAGTTTGTCCATCTGGGAGAACCTTCCAAACTAAATAAGGAACTTATGAGTACTTTTTTAAAGATAGACATGCTGTGTGTTCTAAATGTCTCTGCAGGATAAACATTCAGAGGATAAACAATTACACACACACTCCCTCTTCATTTTATTTTTCATCCTCTTGCCTAACTGTGTCTCTTTTTCTTTGAACAAGCTTTCACTTCTTCACACTCACATTTCTGTGTGTGTGTGTTTGTGTGTGTGCGTTTATGTAGGTGTTTGTCACTTTCTGTTATGTCCTCTTTATGGTATCACGTGTATTTAGCACACTCTGTGTGTGTGTGTGTGTGTGTGTGTGTGTGTGTGTATGTGTGTGTTACTGGCCCCCTGACGTGACTGTGATATCTAAATGGATTTAAGTGATCACTTAACAGCTCCCCCAGGATGGATCTTGTTATGGGTATTCAGATGATGGTTCAGATGGTTCAGTGGCATGTGTGTGTGTGTGTGTGTGTGTGTGTGTGTGTGTGTGAAAGGGGAAATTTCGTGGGGGAGGGAGTCTTTTAACACCTTATTAAAGTGAACTAGATATGTGAGCTTATCGCATCTCACTGGGAGACCGAGCAACTTTGAAGGACATTGCGCACGAGTGTGTGTATGTGTGTGTTGGGGCGAGGTCAGGGGTCAGACTGAGTGTATGATATTTGGTGGCTGTGAATCATATTTTTCTAATAACTTAAATTTGCTAGCAATAAATTCTTGAAATAACTTTGATAAGGGTGCTTAAACACAGTGTTGAGTGGAATAAAAATAAATAAATCACAATTGCACTTCTGGTCATGTAAAGTGTAAGGTGCAAAACAAATGCTTTCCCTATAAAAGGAAAGGCCTAATTTAACTGCTCTTGCATATGATATTTTAAAGTAAGTATGGGTGATCAACAACATGAAATTTTATACATGAAATTATGCACATTAGAAATGGATACTTTTTCATTTATTAATCTATTTTAGCAAATTATTAGATATGTAAAATTCTGACTTACTGCTACATCAAATGAAAGACAACAATATAATTTAAAAAAGGGAACTAATTGCATGCAAGAACTAAAGTTGTGAGTGGGGAACTGAAGAAACGTTGGACCCCATGCACCATAGGACTGGTCCAAGGAATCATTGGACTACTTGCATTCGGTGCTATGAGGCATTTTATTTTTTGAAATAGCACAGCCCTCACATTTCAATCAGCATTGTTTATATCCATCGGTACAGTGAGACAACATTTCACCCTTCAAGTTTATTTATTTATCTATTTATATATTTTTATAAGGTAATTATATGCATAATACAAGACTTACACTTTACTCTGGCTCATGTCATCCAGATAAAGGTAAATTGGGGGTTGGGCTACAGATGTTGCCATCTTTGTTTTGGGCATTCAAAATAACTGACTGGGGATCTGAAGTATGAATAACAAGGCTTGGCTGTATATCTGAATGATGTTGTTGTTGCTGTTGAATAATTGTCACAGAGACTGTTTACAGATTATGGAGTAATAAGATAAAAGAATAAAATATGATTTTAATGATAGATGATTAATGATGAGTCCAAAATAGATGAGTGACGAAGTTTATATTTTTATGCCGACATCGTCAGAATGTGTTGCACACTCTCCCCAGTTCGATTACTTGCTCTCACACTGGTTACGACCATCACTGAAAGCACAAAGAAACACAAATAAGTAGACTGGCAGTAACAAGACACAGGTGAGAATCATCACGCGTTACCTGCTGGTTCAACCTGCCGCCTCTCCATCCACAGCTAATGCTCGACCACACCCCCGCTGCTACATAATGATTGTGGAAGTATGAAGGGTGTACTTATTATTTTCCACTGGTTGAATGTTGGTTTACTTTTTGGGAAAAAATGAATACATATTGAAATGTGTTTTTTGTTGTCACCTGAGGTTATTTGTTTGTTTAAAGATGGTTGGTTGGTGTGGACCATACAATTGTTATTTAGGCCCTGATAAATAAAAATATAAAATTGAAGTAGGGTGTAGCTACTCTTTCACATGACTGTGTCTGCTACTGATATTCTCATTACTACATACACTGGGGAGCTCTTGCTGGCACCAAGCTTAAAATACTGCCATTGTAAGTGCTGTAAATGAATCGGAAATATGAAGAACAAGGAATTGTTTGTGTAATCAGTCCATTGGGACAAAATCTCAAGTCAATTTTTGCTTGCTACTGTTGCTGAAATCGTGTTGTTGAAATAAGTACACAAAAAAGTGAATGGCGTCTGATGCTTTGTTCCTTGCTTGTGTGACCGTAGATTAACTCACATTGCTATTGTGAGTTTCTCTCACGGTGATCAGTAATGCTGTAAAAATAACAAAAGAACTTAGTATTTGAATCTGCATGCCTTATGAGGCCTCGTGAGAAGGCAGAGCTCAGAACGACATCATTAATGAACTCCATACATCGTGCTACAAAGTGGGTGGAAAAAAACAGACGCTTCCATGTTTGTCTTTTGATAGCAGCAAGCTAGCCAGGTAACTGTGATAAGTGTACTGAATGGTGTATATATATATATATATATATATATATATATATCTTCCCAGAATCAGTTTTACTGCTTTAACGAGTTAATATGTCTGTATGTTGATTGATCTAAAGTAAATACTTGTTCATACAGTATAACTCCTTTAAAGTTAAAAAGTGCTGCTGAACATTTGTATTTGAATATTTGCATTATGTTTACACACTGCATTGCATCCAGAATTTGCACATTTTATATATATATATATATATACAGCATTGTTGTTGGTTCAAAGCCATGTTGATTCGACATCACTTGCTGAACTCAGAGGAACTCTCAGAGGAACTTGAGAAGACCATCCCAAGTTCCTGAGTAGAAATTCATAGCTGAGGGTTTTTTCTTTAGTTTTTTTCCTGGATGGAGGAATGACAATTATGAGTTATAACCTCTAGTCAAATGAGGAATTACTGTTGTATGAAAAGATATGAAGGTCATGTCTAGGGTTAGGGGCAGGGGCTAGAGTTCATAACATTTCTTATGACTTTATTTGTATGCAATTTGTATCAAATCCTCGAAATTTGCACAAATTTGTCTTCACAAAATATTTTCTCATTCAGCAACACTGACACCTCTGCTCTCCATTCAGTAACCAAACCTTGTGTGTGTTATCATTTCTGTGTGTGTGTGTGTGTGTGTGTGTGTGTGTGTGTGTGTGTATTGGAGCTCTTTGTGGGTACTGTCCCAAGAGCATAAAAATACAAGATATTGGGGACTTTTGGATGATTCTAGTGAGGATGAGATGTTTTCTGTGTCTTAACATATCAAAAATCAAAAGATCCATACCCTACAAAGAAAGTAGTACATAAGTGTGTGTGTGTGTGTGTGTGTGTGTGTGTGTGTGTGTGTGTGTGTGTGTGTGTGTGATTAAGAATGACGTTCTTTCCCTAGTTTTATCTGAGGGCAGGAGGTCAGTGTTCCAGGGTAACATGATGATATCATTAAATATTAAAATCTTACAACGCACACACAATAGTAGCCGGGCCTCTTTGTTATTCAGCATACACACACACACACACACACACACACACACACACACACACACACACACACACAGTGTATGAGTGAATGACACGTGATCGCTAGTAAAACCCGAAACCTCTTTATCTTTGTTTTAAAGCACTTTATTATTTTTATTAGAGAGGGTGCAGCAGACAGGCTGCTTTTCATCAAATGCTAATTAGTTCCAATCAATGCAAACTAATTTGCATACATGTCAATTAGATGGTACTGCTCAAGCTGATTAAATGATGGAATGGCCCTTAAGATGGCTTAGGCTAGAGGGAGCAAGTCAATGAGGGTGTGTTATAAACAGTATTGGAACACAATTCAGGTCACATAGGGAAAGTACTGGAGTTTACTGTGAGTTTAGTGATGAGAAATATCTATAGACCTTTTATCAGAACAAATACATCAAGTGAGACAATTTTTTGTATTTCAAGATAAAAGTCATTTTACACGTAAGCAAAAAACTACATGTCATGGAATTCCTATTAAATAGTCACAAATAAGGGGATGGGTTTGTATGGGAATATTGCTGATGCTGCAATATGTCTTGGAAGTGGAAGTGTGCTAGGTCAAACCGTGCTCCAATTTTTGACCCATTTCTCTCCAATTATGAGTTAAAAGTGACAAACTCAGCATTTTTAAACTCTGGTTTGAACCTGGTTTCTACCAACCGTGTTTTATCACCTGTACATCAGCAGGACAAAGAGGCAAGCAGGAAACCTCATCAGTGACACCTCCCACCCTGATAATTACCTATTCCAAAAACTAGCATCAGGAAAGCGATTCTGCTTCCTGCTCCATCGAAACAGCTTCTTTCACGCCAGCTTCTTTCCACTGGCAGCATTCGGTAGTCACTACAGTCCTGACCTGCCAGTAACAAGCAATCTGCACTAAATGTTTCTACAAATATTCTAAATAAAATATTCTACAAATGCATTCCTGATTCCTGCACTAGAGACTTGTCTATTCTTCTTTTTCTTCTGCTTATTATTATTATCATTAGTAGTAGTAGTAGTTTTTAAATTGTTATATATTATGTAATATATTATGTATTAATATTGTCATTGCTATTATTTATTATCGATCACAATTGTTCCGCTGCGTTTAATGCATCCAGCTACTACTTCTACCTCCACTGTAATGTAATTTATACCTGAGCCTACCATTTCCACTTTAAGGTGCAATATGTGTATATATTAGGATGGTAATTATGTTGTGTTGTGTTGAATGTATCATGTTGTGGCCAAACATCAAGTAAAATTCCTAATACATGTCAATGTACAGTATATATGGCTAATAAAATGATTAAACCAGTGAATAAACTCCTCTGTCCTGAAGATGTCAGAAAACTTAATGTTACAGCTTTTCCTCTGACTGTTACAAAGCGCTGACACTGGAGACTCCTTCCATACATGTTAAATAAACATCTCATAACAGAAAACTTCGCAAGAACAATAACACATTTTTAAAATTAATGTACATCATCTGCCATGCAAGTCCCCGTGATTGAGCTGTTACTATAGAAATGACATATTACATTAAATTAATGATAAACGACAGAAAGGTTGTACATGTTGATGCGGTTATTTACTAATAACTAACAGACTAGAGTGAGTGCATTAATATAAACCTCTGATTTACCCTACAGACTACACACCTTATAGAGAAGAGATTTGTGTGTGTGTGTGTGTGTGTGTGTGTGTGTGTGTGTATACGGATGCAAATTAGAGTGGTTTGTGTTAATTACGATTGTGTGTGTGTGTGTGTGTGTGTGTGTGTGGAATGGAAAACTCATTAATGATTTGTTAAATATTTGATGGTTGGTTTGGTTTACAGATAGACTCGACTGCTTCAGCGAGGCAGAGGGGAGTGAAAGTGAGGAAAGGAGGAGAAGAAAGATGGAGGGATGAGAGAGAGAGGGAGAGAGAGAGAGGGAGGGATGAAAGAAGAAGCATTTTCATTAAGGGACAAATGGAAAAAGTCTTCAGCAGCCAGATACAACAGCCGGTGTGTATCAGTCTGTGTAGGTGTGTGTGTGTGTGTGTGTGTGTGTGTGTGTGTGTGTGTGTGTGTACATACATACATACATACACACATTTCCCTGGTTCTTTAGGGCTGAATTTGGACTTCAAAGTTCAAAGTATTTTTCTACCATTAAAGCAACAAGAATTATTTATTAAATACTTGCATTTTTTTTGCTAATATAAAAACAAGTTTAAAAACATTTATTACACAACATTTTAAAAATAAACAGCATTTAGTATTATTTAGTATTTAGTGCCTGGCAAAAAAGACCAACTTTACACATAGTTACATACTTCTTTTTGTTATAATCAGTTTTAATTTAATTTTTAACATCCTGTTATTATTCATTATTAATTAGTTGGAATACATAATAGTTATACTCTACAACCCCTGACAAAAAAGACGGAATCATCACGCTTAGAGGATGTTCATCCAGCTTTTTTACTTTATAGCAAATAAACAAATCACAGATATGAAAGAAAACAATTTTTCTTTAATAGATGAACATTCTGTCTTTTGTGAAACTTACCTCAAACATTTATAAAAATAATTTAAATTATTTTAATTAATGGCATGTTGTTTTCCAGATCAAGTAGAGGAAAACATTAAGGAATCATCTTGTAATTTGCATTTCTAAAACAAATACAGGTACAACTCTTAAAATGCAGATTAGTCCGCAGTTAAAAGCGAGTGATTACACACCTTAACGAGCTGTTGCACTTGGCTAATTGAAAGGAAACACGGCCACAACAAGAGAGCTGTCAGATGAAACAATGGAAAGGATTATAAAACTCCTTCAAGAAGGAAATCCAACACGGAGAGTGGCACAAGATGTTGGTTGTTCTCAATCAGCTGTGTCTGAAATTTGGTGCAAGTGTAAACAAAATGGGAAGGTTATAAAAGGAAAACATACGGTTAGACCAAAGAAGACGTCAAAGTGCCATGATAGAAGACTCAAAGCCATGAAACTAGAAATTGCACAATGAAACAAATGGACGGAAACAGAACTGTAAGAAACCGGCTGAATGAAATGGTGTACATGTAGAAAAGCCAAAGGAAAACCAGCACTAACACCAAATGAATAGTGAATAATGAATAATAACAGGATGTTAAAAATGAAATTAAAACTGATTATAACAAAAAAGAAGTATGTAACTATGTGTAAAGTTGATATTTCAATTAAATAAAATAATAAACTAAACGAAATAATTTTAACTAAACTTGCTACAGAAATACAGTTCTTAATACTGTAACTGGTTTACTCACTTTCAATGTGTAGAAATTTACAAATTACTAATGTTACAAAAAACAATACAGTTAAGATTTGAGATTTTTAAGCTTTTGTGGCAAAGCATGATTTAATAAAGCATTAATTAATACTGCAAATTCCCACCTCTGTGTTTTGTGTGCCGTTTGCCAACAAAGCAAAACTTCAGAATTCAGCTCATTCACTATAATTAGAGTTGCATGTGTGTGTGTGTGTGTGTGTGTGTATGTGTGTGTGTGTGTGTGTGCGTGTGTGTGTGTGTGTGTGTGTGTGTTCCCTTGGTAAGGGTCACAAGGACAGCATGGTGAACTAGATTCTGAACGTTGTTTATAATTAATGAGGAGATAATTTTATTCCGTGGTAAAACATTCATATAGAGCTCACATCTGCAAATGTAAAGGTATAAAATTCTTGGCATCTGTGTAGTAAAACACAAACACAAACACACACACAAACACACACACACACACACAACCACAAACACACACATATACATAAACATTACATTATCACACACTACAGCACTAAACAGTCAGTCAAAAAACATTAACCCTGTTGCAGCAAAGCCTCATCCCATCATTAATCCTAATATTATTACCTGAACCTTAGCCAAACCATAGCTTAACCCTAACCCTAGCTTAACCCTAACCCTAGCTTAACCCTAACCCTAGTCCAACACTGACTCAACCCTAACCCTAGTTTAACCCTAACCCTAGTCCAACACTGACTCAACCCTAACCCTAGTCCAACACTGACTCAACCCTAACCCTAGCTTAACCCTAACCCTAGTCCAACACTGACTCAACCCTAACCCTAGTTTAACCCTAACCGTAGTCCAACACTGACTCAACCCTAACCCTAGTTTAACCCTAACCGTAGTCCAACACTGACTCAACCCTAACCCTAGCTTAACCCTAACCGTAGTCCAACACTGACTCAACCCTAACCCTAGCTTAACCCTAGCTTAACCCTATCCCAACACTAACCCTATCCCTAGCTCAACTGTAATGTTAGCCCACAATGCTTAATGCTGCCCACAAATCCTCTCAAACCCTCATCCTCTCTGCAGTCATTTAATTGTCTTTTTTTTTTAAATAAAAACTACAAAATGCTATTATGTTATGCTAGCATAGAGAGATTTAGATGCTAGCATAGAGAGATTTAGATGCTAGCATAGAGAGATTTAGTCCCAGGGAAGAGATTAATACCTGCCGCTGCCACACATGTAAATCCATTTACATACTTAATTCCTAATAGAGCATGAAAAGATGTTAGACGTCAAGATATATATATATATATATATATAGTTCCTAAACAAATCACAAACTTGACCTTGTATAACACACACACACACACACACACACACACACACACACACACACACACACACCTAAAACTGTGGACTGTGCAAAGACCTAGACTGACAGGAAGAGGAGAGGGATAAGCACAGATAGAGAGCTGGATGTTAGAAGAGAGCTAAAGGTCTTTTAATGCTCGCAGCTCTCCTGCTCTCCTTTTAGGAAACACCAGACTAATGCAGAGTGACACATACTTCTCATCTGAAAAAGCAAGTGAAGAAGGGACAGAGAGAGATGCAGAGCGAAGGCATGGTCTCTCTGATACAAAGCAATGATACTCTGCATTAAACAGAGAAAAAGACTTGCGGTGCTCAGACAGGACCAGGCAAAACGAAACCGACATCTCTGGATCAAGAACAATTATGATGTTCCTACATGCGTTGATGTTTTTTTTTTTTTTTTTGCTTCAGTAGATATTAAAATTTGGTTTTAAAAAGATTTCTTCCAAAAATTACATTTTTTTTGTTCTATTAAGTATGCAAATTTATGTGTTTAATTAGATGAAGCCTCAATTGCATTAGTAAATGTAAAATTGTTAAGTAAATTTTTTTAATATATATATTTTATTTACAGTGACAAAGACAAAGACACACACTTTTCAAATTGTCTGATCAGAAGAAAAAGAATCAATATACACAATGCATAGTTATATAAATTGCCTTATTGTAGCGTGTGTGTGTGTGTGTGCATATGTGTGTGTGTGTGTGCATATATGTGTGTGTGTGTGGGTTTGAGCACCAGGTGTGTACAGTGCTGGGTGGTGCAGGTGTGTCTTGCTCCCATGGCTTTTGATGGTTCCTCTGGTTTTGATACGTTACCATGGTGATCACGGTTGCTCTGTGATGCAGTAGAAACAGTAAGTGTAACACACTCCTGAGGTACACACAGAGTAACACACTCCTTTTTTTATACACATTTTTTTTTTTACATTTAATTAATCTGAAGTAACAAACTACAAACACAAGCTTACTGTAATTAGCTATTCGTGGTGATTTATTACATGAATTAACTAAATAATCCACAATCCATAATCCATCTTGTTGTGGCTGCTGAGCGTTCAGTCTGTCTACCACATCACTTTGGGAGAGAAAATAAAATTGAAGAGTTTATCTCAAGGGGCGTTTAGGCTCTGGATAAAGTGCTCTAAACACACACACACACGCACACTCACACACACATACACACACACACACACACACACACACACACACAAGACAGAGTCATGCTTCTAATGAAAGCAAAGCAGTGTGAAGGACTGTAAACATTCATATCCTCTATAATAATAATAATAATTATTATTATTATGATAATAATAATAATAATAATTATTATTATTATTATTATTCAGTTTTATTTATATAGCCCTTTTAACCTCAATTTAACTTCCTGTCACAAAGCAGCTTTACAGATATCTGGATATAGATTGAAATGTATGAATTTATCCCTAATGAGTGAGCCAGAGGTGACGGTGGTGAGGAAAAACTCCCTGAGACGACATGAGGAAGAAACCTTGAGAGGAACCAGACTCA
>JAKKZJ010000001.1:31772302-31777445 GCA_033441845.1 Pangasius mekongensis | reverse complement strand
CACACACACACACACACACTACATTAATTTACACCACTAATTAATGTGTGTGCTTCAATCTCTCTCTCTCTCTCTCTCTCTCTCTCACACACACACACACACACACACACACACACACTACATTAATTTACACCACTAATTAATGTGTGTGCTTCAATCTCTCTCTCTCTCTCTCTTTCTCTCTCTCTCTCTTTCAAACACACACACTATTTTGTCTGCTCAGATTGCGTCAGCTTTACCTAACCAAACTGACCTTTGACCACTTACATAACCCACTCTCATTCACATACACACACACACACACACACACACACACACACACACACACACACACACACACACACACACACACAGAGTTAGCCAGCTCAAAGGGAGCCAGTCAGCTAATCCTGCTGGACAAATTCTAGTGATTACATTTCAGCACACACACACACACACACACACACACACACAGAGTAACCAAAAATACTAATTTCTGATTAGCTTGTATGTGTCTGTTATGTTATGTTATATTATTATATTATATTAGCATTAATATAACATGTTCCATATTCTAAATAAAAATATATTCTAAATAGATTATCCTGACACAGTGTAACCATGACAACAAGCATAAATAACTGTTGAGGCTCAGTGTATATTTGTGCATCATTCATGATCTACAATGTCTAGTTAATTCAAATCAACAATGATAGAGCAAGATAACACACTTGGGATGTAACCATAGCAACAATTCTTTAAGGTTAGCTTATTGATTATGTGGGCAGGGTTATGGATCTTGTGTTGCAGTTTATCCAATCACATGCATTCATGTAAATTATTTAGCTTAAGGTATCACATCAGACCAGCAACTAACAACTAACTACAGGGCTAAAAACACTTATTTTATTTTATTTTATTTTATTGTCTGTTCTGAGGTGAACCCGAATTGTATTGTAATTTATTGTATGGTGACAGTAAATGTATTCGATTCTATTTTAGTATCTTGTAGACATATTCACTATCAACTAAATATTTTTCTGGTCTTTTCAGTCACTTGTTACAACTCTCAGCAGTTTTTCTTCCCCTGCCTAAGCTTTCTGCTTCATCTTCCAAAATAAAATGGATGTGCTGGATCAAGTGCTATTCTATATGCTGCTGAATAATGTGTGCGGAAGCCATTTTGTTAAATTAAACCAGTGATTACAAAAGAAAAAAAGAAAACGTCCTTCTTTAGTTCACTTCCGCTTAAGCAGCTGCGTAACGTGACTGAATACAAGGAACTGAACCTTTAACTAGGTTCAAACACTACAGACTTTGTGTTTATATACCAGTATTAAGGCTCTGTGTGTGTGTGTGTGTGTGTGTGTGTGGTAGGGGCTGTAGGAGAATGTTATATCTCTGCCTGTGTACGACAGGGTTTCCATGACAACAGCATCAGAAAAAGACACTTCGATCTACAGTGGGTCGGTGTGATAAATTTAAGTGTGTCTGAGAGAGAGAGAGAGAGAGAGAGAGAGAGAGAGAGAGAGAGAGAGGAAACTAGAAAACTAGCTGGAAAGTAGGGGGCAGTAGAAACAAGGGGAAACTGGTGACTCAGAAAACAGGAAAATTACAGAACACTGTAAACTGTGGAAACAGGAAACTACAGAACAAGAAAACCAGGGGATGCTGTAAACTAGGAGACATTGGACACTTGGAGACAGTACAATCTACAGGAACGCTGGATACTGGGGGACACTGGAAACTAGGAGACACTGGAAACTAGGAGACACTGGAAACTATGGGACACTGGTAACTAGGAAACACTGGAAACTAGGGGACACTGGTAACTAGGAAACACTGGAAACTAGGGGACACTGGAAACTAGGGGACACTGGTAACTAGGAAACACTGGAAACTAGGAGACATTGGACACTGGGAGACAGTACAAACTAGGGGACACTGGACAGTAGGAGACACTGGATACTGGGGGACACTGGATACTGGGGGACAGTGGAAACTGAGGGACACTGGATTCTAGGAGACACTGGATACTGGGGAACACTGGAAACTAGGGGACACTGGATACTGGGGGACACTGGATTCTAGGAGACACTGGATACTGGGGAACACTGGATACTGGGGGACAGTGGAAACAAGGAGACACTGGATACTGAGGGACACTGGATTCTAGGAGACACTGGATACTGGGGAACACTGGAAACTAGGGGACACTGGATTCTAGGAGACGCTGGATACTGGGGGACACTGGATTCTAGGAGACACTGGAAACTGGGGAACACCGGAAACTGAGGGACACTGGATTCTAGGAGACACTGGATACTGAGGGACACTGGATTCTAGGAGACACTGGATACTGAGGGACACTGGATTCTAGGAGACACTGGATACTGGGTGACGCTGGAAACAAGGAGACACTGGATACTGGGGGACACTTCAATTCTTAAATATTAAAATATCAATAATCCTGATGCTAACTTTTCTGTTCACATTTTTACAAAATTTCAATTCATCATTGACTGATGATTCTCTAGACTTTTATTAAAAATCCCATCGATGATGTTAGTGTCGTTCCTCCATCCCTCATTTCTGCTCGGGCTGGTTGTCAGCAGAACCTCAGAGCAGAGTGTTTAAAGACTAAAAGGCTCGTTTCCACAATAATCATCATTCAGATGAAGAGAAAGTCGGTTGTGGAATATAGTGTAAATGTTACAGTTCTGTGCTTTAGGAACATCGAGTTTGTTCTTGGACATGATTAGAGGTTGGTGAAATAGAAATGCGGTAGACGTGCTAAAAGCATTTTCACGTCTGATGTTGACTCAGTCATCCGCCCACACACACACACATACACACACACACACACACACAGAGGCCTCATTACCTGCAGCTCTCTTTCAGACCACTGTGATGTGTTTGTCCTTTACAGAAGAAACACTCAGTGGAAGTTACTTCTTCAACTCGCTTCTAGCAAGATCTGACTCTACTAAGATATATACAACAATGGTGAAACATGTAAATGTTCACAAATATGAAAAAAAAGTAATAAATTGTAAAATATCCACAATGCAGTCATCTAAAAAAACATGTAACGTAACATAAGCAGGTAATATATGTAGTCTACAGGTTACATCAGGTATTTAAAAAAAACATAAAATTAGATAAGAAGTAAATAATGCTAAATAGTCAAACTTACATTACTACAATTAAACTACAATGATAAATTATCTAAAGTAATTAGTGAAACAGTTGCATTAAATTAATACATATTTAACTACTTACATAACTATTAGAACTCATAAAGACTCAAACAGACCTAAACAGTGAAATAGTAACATAAAATAGTCAAAATTTTGCAGTAGAATTAATATATATATATATAAAAAGCAAGTATGGTTATATAAATTGATAATAGTTTGTTTTAATGGTATTGTTTTGTAATCTGTAAGTATATAAAAGTTTAAAAAGCAACACCAGGCGTGCAAATTTAGACGGAAACCTAGATAGTTAAACATTAATGTAACTGCAATATTACACCTTACAGTTGAATAAATCAATAACTATCATGTAATTGTATAGAAATAAAAAAGCAAATTGTTTATATTGTCAAATAGCTACATAGTGGGTAAATCTTATACAGTTTAATACTCAAATAGTTAGTTATCTAAATAGTTGCAATAAAGATAAATAAATCACTAGCAAAATCAATAAATTTGATGCATAATTAGTTGTAAAAAGTATCACTACATTTAAAAAACTATTAACAAACATAATCTTAGGCTAACTGTCATATAGTCAAAGTCAAATGATCAAATAAGTGATTGTAAACAGCCGCAAAGTTACAATAGAGTAAATTATTAGTAAATACTAAGATTATTACTTGTAAATAGTCAGATACACAAATATGGAGCTATAACTTCAATAAATAACTCTATAACAATTAATAATGCTGAAAAATTAATTATTTTTATATGAGGAAGTATAATTAGTTTATTCTGTTTAACTCTGTCAGAATTAGTGTGTAATCTTTATTGAGTCTTAGCAAGACCAGGGCCAATGTGTGTGTGTGTGTGTGTGTGTGTGTGTGTGTGTGTGTGTGTGTGTGTGTGTAAGCGCTGAGCTGGTCTCAGTAATCCGTCAGTCCGGTTTGGATAAAGGAGGACGGAGAGAGAGAGAGATGGAGCGGAAACACGGACTTACAGCAAAGCTAGAGTGGAGGTGACGTGGTAACACAGCTATGAGCTAACCACACACGCACACACACACACACACACACACACACACACACACACACTGTTGCAATAAGCAGATTTTCACAGCAGGAACCAGGGCTAATTTTAGTTCCTGCACCAGAGTCAGTACTTTTCTGTGGACCCGGAACTATTAAGCTTGCAGCACTGTACTGTCAAAAACAAGCTTCACAGAATAACATGTGCTCAGGTTTCTGTCAGCGTTGCTAGGTTGTAGACATCTTCCCAAGGCATTTGCAGAATCTCTTATTTGTTCCTTGGTGTAATAGCATTAATGTTTTGGCTTCATAGTTACCCTGTAGTTCCTCCTACTTTAAATCAATGTGAGCTACGGTCTGCATGGACCAGGTACCAGCAATAAACTCCCAAGGGACAGGATTTATCTTCATCTTTGGGATGCAAGCCTTATTCAAAGGGACCAGCTGCTTTTATGTATGCGCTCCCAGTGCAGAAAGCAGAAAAAGACTCAAAATTTGTTTGAAATTTGATTTTAAAAAGCTTCATTAATGTTAACACCATGTAAACCCAACAAAGAAAAAGGGGCAGGTTCAATCCTAGAATGCAAAGTCATATAATCAGAGACACTTCTGTTAACCAAATCCATCTAGTTCCTCAAAAAATTCTGGAACCGTTAGTGGAAATATGCCTTTAGCCCTAATTGCCTAGTTTCACACACAGATGTGTCTGTTTGACCCCTTAAGCACTTTTGGCACCAAAGAAATTCCAAAAAGCTCAAAGCCATCATTCCCTCTTTATCTCTCGGTGTAGTGTTAGTGTACTACATTATGTCCTGGAGCTCAAAGGCCGCTTAACATACAACCATATGTTTCCCCAAACAGCCATATGCCTAATCGACCTGGTTACCCCCAACACACACACACACACACACACACACACACACACACACACACACA
>JAKKZJ010000001.1:31762302-31767302 GCA_033441845.1 Pangasius mekongensis | reverse complement strand
CACACACACACACACACACTGTACCTGAGGGACAGACAAAAGAGACAGAGAGAGTAAGTGTGTGTGTCCATGCATGAGACTCTGTGTGTGTGTGTCCCATTACACAAGATGTGACAAAATCAGTGGATTTGCTGGCATTTAGGTTTTAAACACTTGACCTACATCTACATCTTTCATCCCCTTTATGTTTTCTCTTCAGTTGCCGCTTCAGTGTGCTGGTGTTCAGCTTTAATGTCAGCAATATCAGATTACATTAGGGATTTTTTTGTTTGTCTGGGTTTTTTTTTTTATTTTATTTTCACTTCAAATGCAAAAATAGACCCAGAAGCTGTAGAGTTTTTGCTTTCCAATGTGCCAACTTGTAAATAATATTTTATGAATGTGTTAATTAGACAAAAACAAAGCATGTATCGACTTCTATTTATACACAATCCCTATTAATCATTTCCCAGAATTCAGGTTTAACTGCCACCGCAATCTAATCCAGTTTTTAACTCAAGCTTTCTCACTTAATTACTATTAAAAATTCATGCATATAAATGTGTGATTGCAGATATAGATTCATTATCTGATCATGACCCCTACACTGACACTGACCTATAACCATATTATTCTCTCACATATACACATATGTGCACTGTTCATATGTTTTGAATCAATATATACTCTGAATGTAAAATTACAGATCTGTGTGTAAAACATAATAATATGATGCTGGCATGCTGCAGCTTCTTCACATAGCTGTGAAATAAAGCTGTGTACAGAATGTTGTACAGCACTGTGGATAAGTACAAATGAAAAAAATATTGATGAAAAATTTCTAAATTTGAATATGGCTCAGGGACACAAAAAGTATATTATCCTATATTTTCAACATACACCGATCAGCCACAACATTAAAGCCACTGACAGGTGACGTGAATAACATTGATTATCTACATTGGCACCTGTAGAGGGGTTAGATATATTAGGCAGCAAGTGAACAGTCAGTTCTCGAAGTTGATGAAGCGTAAGGATCTGAGAGACTTTGACAAGGGCAAAAATAGTGATGGTTAGACGACTGGGTCAGAGCATCTCCAAAGCAGCAGGTCTTGTGGTGTGTTCCCGGTGTGCAGTGGTTAGCACCTACCAAAAGTGGTCCAAGGAAGAACAACCGGTGAACCAGTGACAGGGTCATGGCACCCAAGGCTCACAGATGCTCGTGGGGAGTGAAGGCGCATCTGGTCCGATTCCACAGAAGAGCTAATGTAGCACACACTGCTGAAAAGGTTAATGCTGGCTCTGATAGAAAGGTGTCAGAACACACAGTGCAGCACAGCTTGCTGAGTATGGGGCTGTGTAGCCACAGACCTGTCACATGGGACAGAGTGCCCATGCTGACCAATGCCAAAAGTGCCTACAGGCCCCACCTCACAACCTACAGGATGTAAAGGATCTGCTGTTAATATCGTGGTGCCGGATACCACAGCAGACTTTCAGAGGTCTTGTGGAGTCTATGCCTCGACGGGTCAGAGCTGTTTTGTTTTAATTCTAGATAGACAGATATAGCTGCTGATCTCCTGGGCATTTCAGACACTACAGTCTCTAGAGTTTATACAGAATGGTGCAAAAAACATTGAGTGAGTGACAGTTCTGTGTGTGGAAACACCTTGTTGATAAGAGAGGTCAGAGGAAAATGGCCAGGTTGGTTTGAGCTGCCAGGAAGGATGTAATAACTCAAATAATCACTATTTACAACAGTGGTGAGCAGAAATGTATCTCAGCATGCATCAAACATCAAACCTTGAGGTGGATGAGCTACAACAGCAGAAGACCACATTGAGTTCCAATCCTGTCAGCCAAGAACAGGAATCTGAAGCTATCATGAGCACAGACTCACCCAAACTGGACAGCTGAAGATTAGAAATAAAACCACCTGGTCTTTTTCCAGTCTACAACCATGGTTGTGAAGAGTTGCGTCAACACATCAACTTCGAGAACTGACTGTTCACTTGCTGCCTAATATATCCCACCCCTTGACAGGTGCCACTGTTATGAGATAATCAATGTTATGCACTTGACCTCTCAGTGGATTTAATGTTATGGCTGATCGGTGTATATTACCTCTAGTTATACAGTACAGACAATGTATTAGGTTAGGAAACATTAGGAAAAACCATTTAACAAAAATAATATTCTCTAGTCTTTTGTTCTAGTTTGAAAAGGGCTGTTTCTAGTTAGATGTAGTCAGAGAGTCAGAGAACGAAAGACAGCCAGAAAGAGCGGGCGAGAGGGAGAGCGAGAGAGATGAAGAAGGAACAGGAAGCTCATCTTAGTGACAAGAGAAGGAGATGAAATTGGTTTGAGCACATCGGAGAGGCTTGAAATAGACGAGCAAGAATGTAGGAGGAGAGAGAGGGAGATATAAAAGAGAGAGAGAGAGAACATGAAACGAGAGAGTCCACATGAAAGAGTAGAGGTCTCTGATCAGCTTTCAAACAATAGCCGGTGTGTGGGAGACAATCGCACGTGCCAAACGAGTGTGCATGTGGGAGGCAAATTATCCTCTCTTTCACATCTAGTTAAGGCAACCTGCTACTGTGTTTGTGTGTGTGTGTGTGTGTGTGTGTGTGTGTGTGGGTACAGTTTGTGCCTACTTCCAGCAGAGGAACAGTGTGTGTGTGTGTGTGTGGTTATATATTCACTGTCATCATCATCATAGTTGTATTACTTGTTTACACAAACGTGTGACACAGTCCTGTGTTCATCTTCTTTCCATTGTTCTGTATGAAAAAAGCATTAACGATTATGAGCTAAGTCACATTATGCTGTTATACTGTCAGCATACATATTTTACAATAATTGTTAGTTATGGATTTGTCAATTAAGAACTATTTCAGAAAGCAACCACAATATTTGCTTTGTTTTGTCTTGAAATCCTTCCATACTAGTAAGCATGTGGCCAAATTGTTTATCATTATGATGATTAACCAAAATGGTTAATTAAATAATTTCCACCTAGAAACGATCATGCATTCAAGAATTAACAAATTAACTAGTTAGCTGACTCTGGCTGCTTTTTGAAAAATATGAGTTACACAAAGAAGTCTTTAGCAAGAAGACTTTAGCAAGCTCTTACCATCTAAGGAAGCTAACTCAGGGACAGGTGCTTGACTGACAGCAGCTCATTTCCTCTCTCATATCCTCCACCACCACCACTGTTTCCTCTCCAGCCTCAGTGACTTTCTTTATCCAAATCCCAGCAGAATTGCTCCCATTTTTCATCAAATGCATAATGCATAATAGAACAACTTAAGAACAATCTTCAAGATTTTGTTCTGCCCCAGTACAGGTTTTGGGACAATGACAGAAAAAGTGCGATGAGAATATGTGGAAGAATAAAGGATGTTGGCAAGAATGTCTTGGATATGGAGAGACATTATAAGAAATGGATATGTAAAGAGTGATCGGATTGCATCAGACTGGCCAAGGCCAAAATAATAAACAAACCCCTAAACAAACTGTACAAAGAAAAGCTCACTTACCTATACAAATAAACAAAAATCTGTTTCCCTTTCTCCCTGAAAAGCACAGACAAACACCTGAACCCAACAGAAATGGCAGCCGAGCCCTACAGTTGGACACTGACTTGGACACTAGATTTACGTTTATGGCATTTAGCAGACGCCCTTATCCAGAGCGACTTACAGAAGTGCTTTGAAGTCTCTATCAATAAAAACATCCTTCTGTGATTTACAGAAATCACAATATTTACACAAAAACATCTATATACAAAGATCAGGACAATCAAAACCAAAATGGGACAATCTCAAAATACACAAACAAGCTTAGGGTCATATACCAAGAAGTATAATCACAAATCAAAAGTCACAAACACACACAGCGAACGAGCACGAATGCTGCCTACATTCCCTCTGGCTGTGCCATATATATATATATATATATATATCATCACAATGCTAGTGTCAGCACACCTGCAGATGGTGGGAGATGATGTGCAGGACACCAGAAGTGACAAGAAGTGGCAAGACACCTGGATATAAACACCAAAAACACACACATACACAAAGGGTGGAGCATAACAATGTTCTGATCATGTGGTGGAAATACTCACTCCTCAAACAACTGAGGGATTTGGGGTTTCTTAACTCAAGAGAGAATTCTCTCAATTCTCCTAGCACAGTTTGACCCACCACCAAGAGCAAAGATGCCAAGGATGCCTTGGGAGGCCATCAGATTAGGCCCTATTTCTCATGCTAAAGCAGAGGCTAGTACCATGGCAAGCTAATTGGTCTATAAGGATATTTCTATCAGTGGTTCTGATACTATCTCTAGCACTAGCTAGATAGGATCCTGTCTCTCTCATTGGCTCCAATCCTATCTTTGTTACTGGCTCTAATCCTGTCTCTCTCATTGGCTCCAGTCTTATCTTTGTCACTGGCTCTAATCCTATCTTTGCTACTGGCTCTAATCCTGTATCTCTCATTTGCTCTGATCCAAATTCTACTTGCCATGCTCAAATTCCTGTCATTGGTCTCAATGCTGCCTCTTAATTGGACTTGATCCCAACTTACTAACTACCCCTGGTCCTGCTCCTATCTCAGTTACTCACCATGATTCCAAATCTGATCCTGACACCATCTCTTCATTGCCCCAACTGCATTTCCTTTCATTGGCCCAATCCTGTCTCTTTCCTTATCCCCAATCCCACCTCTTCCAGTCTCTTTATTGGACCTGATCCCATCAATTTCACGACCAATCCCATCTCTAGTACTGGTCCTCACTGTGTCTTTCTGATGACAACAGTCCCCTCTCTATCACTGGCTCTGATCCTGTCTGTTCTTTGTTTCTGATCTCATCACTGTCACTAGCTCTGGTTCTGTCTCGATCACCACCCAGGACTCCTAGGTGCAGGGAGCTATCAAGTGAAGTGACTTGTGGCCAAGTGTGGTGACCCATACTCGGAATTTGTGCTCTGCATTTAACCCATCCAAGTGCAC
>JAKKZJ010000001.1:31627411-31638018 GCA_033441845.1 Pangasius mekongensis | reverse complement strand
TCAGTGTCTCCAGTGTACAGTGTGGATTCTCCAGTCCAGCAGAGAGCAGCTTCACTCCTGAATCCTGCAGGTTATTGATACTCAGGTCCAGTTCTCTCAGACTGGAGGAGTTTGAGCTGAGAACTGAGGACAGAGCTCTACAGCTTTCCTCTGTCAGATCAAACTGATACGACCTACAAGAGAAATGAAGATGCATCAAAGCACTGACATTTGACTGTGTGTCTCTGGACAATTTAATGTGTAACAGTTCATATGAGACCATATTTCTTTAGTTCTCTGATAAAAGATAACAGAGAGATACTGGGAGGTAGATAGAGGAGCAGGCTTTATTTTTTAAACAAAGTGTACACTGAAAAAAGACACTCAAAGCAAGGTTCAAATCTAACCAGGACATTGCAATAGCAGAAAACTACTCACATCACCACACCACGATACAATACAAAATGCCAAGCAACTAAAGATGGAAAACACAGAACTTATGAAGAGGAAATTATCAAGGGAAACACAAGACAGGGGTGCACAGGAAATCAGTGAAACAACCAAGAAAGACATTCAAACTATGAGAGAGGTTGCCCTCTGGTGATCTGGAGGGGAACTGTTCATGGTGGACATGACAATTGTAGACAATATCTATACTTTAAAACATGGTAGAAAGAACAGGAAGCAGTGTTGGGAGTATTGCAAGGAGTATAAGACTTAGAGGAATAAAGAGTTGTATAAACTTCCTTGAAACCTTCATTAATATCAATAGATGAGGTAAGACGCAATCCTAATTTGTTCTTGATTTTATGAATTGTCCAGTAATTTTCTAATTTATGTAGCTGCCTGGCAAGTAATTTACGTGGTTTCTCCCCAGACCCAAAATACTTTTGTTTTGTATAAAGAAAAGACCTACATGTTTTAGCTGAGATGATTTTCTTATATTCTATCTGCATTCGATTTACCAACTGTCCTTTTGTACCTCCTATGTGTGTTGCATTAATTTTCAAGTTTTAAGTTTATCACGTGCATAAAGAGTGCTTTCAGCATCTATATACAATGAAATTCTTGTGCTACAGTTCCACACTCCTACCCAGACACAGTGCAAAAAATCAAAAATGTGCAGCTCTTCTCTGTAGGCTGTCTCATCATTGTCAGTGATCAGACCTACCACTGTTGTGTCATCCGCAAACTTGACAATGACATTGGAGCTGTGTATGGCCACAAAGTTGGAGTTGTATAAGGAGTACTGGAGAGGGCTGAGAACACAGCCCTGTGGGGCTCCAATGTTGAGGTTAGCAGGGAGGAGTTGTTGCTTTCAATTCTGACCACCTGGCATCTCCCTGACAGAAAGTCCAGGATCTAGCTGCACAGGGAGTTGTTCATGCCCAGAGTCAAGAGTTTCAAGTCAAGCTTGGAGGGCAAAATGGTACTGAATGCTGAGCTGTAGTCTAAAAAAAGGCTTGGTCATATATTTTCTCTTTTTGTCCAGGTGGAAGAGAGAGGTATGTAGGGTGAAGGCAATAGCACCATCAGTGGAGGGTTATGATAAGCAAACTGCAGTGGGTCAAGCGAGGTAGGAAGCACAGGGCAGATGTAGTCGCTGATGAGCCTTTCAAAGCATTTGCTGACAATAGGGGTCAAAGCAACAGGACGCCAGTCATGCAAGCAGGTTACCATAGATTTATTTGGTACGGGCACAATGGTGGACATTTTAAAACATGTGGGGACAACAGACAGGGAGAGGGAGAGGTTGAAAATGTCCGTGAATACACCAGCTAATTGGCCAGGGATGCAGGAGCAGGATTTAAGAGTGATGCAATTTGCTGAAAGGTGGGATTTGTAGGCATCCTGGAAGGGAGAGTAGCAATAGCTCAAAACCCAGTCCACTTGTGTATTACATGAAAAGTGTTGAACTTATTTTCAAGTTTAAGTTATTGTTCTGAGGCTTTGACCATAAAACATATACCTTCTCCTCTGCTTCTCATCAAGAGGTCTTTCCTCCTGTCTGCACTTTGCACGGAGAACCCCGTGGGCCCAATGGCTGAGTCTGGAACCCCTTCAGACATCCAGGTTTCCGTGAGGCAGATAATGCAGCAGTCCCTTGTCTCTTGTTGGTAGGAGATCTGCACTCTCAGCTCACAGAGCTTGTTGTCCAGAGATTGAACATTTGCCAGTAGAATGGTGGATAGTGGGGGTTGATTAGTCTTCTCTTAATCTGATGAGGACTATGCCTCTCCTTCCCCTTTTCTGACCACACTTTGGTGGTCACTGTCAGGTGGCCCAGACAAAGGGTTCTGCTGCAGCATTTGTAAACAGCGGGTCGGCATTGCGGAACTCAAAGTCTGGTTTGAGGTGTGTGATTTTAGAGCTAATTTTTAAAAGTGTCTGTCACAGATAACAAGGCTGATGAATTCCAACATGAAAAACAAAAATTGCAGACAAAACAAACAAAAAACTGTGTTGGAGCTCACAACATAGCAGCCATACTTTGTGCCATCATGGAGGACTTCCCAAGCCATTTTGCACCATTAATATGCAGTAGTATAAGCATTGTCCAGAACATGAAATCCTACTGAATTCTACCTGTGAATTCCTACTGCCTATTTTTAAGATTTGACCCTAGGTCTTCAGATGTTGTGAACTCCTCACTGTCTTCTGGTGACCTCTGGTGATATTCTACTACTACTACTCTACCACATAAGCAGTGTGTGTGTGTGTGTGTGTGTGTGTGTGTGTGTGTGTGTGTGTGTGTGTGTGGTAGATCTGTATTCACGATGAAGTAATGATCTAACCTCAGTATCTCCAGTGTACAGTGTGGATTCTCCAGTCCAGCAGAGAGCAGCTTCACTCCTGAATCCTGCAGGTTATTGTGACTCAGGTCCAGTTCTCTCAGACTGGAGGAGTTTGAGCTGAGAACTGAGGACAGAGCTCTACAGCTTTCCCTTGTGAGATTACAGCGATACAGCCTGGGAGAGAAATGATGATATATCAGAATACTGCTGTCTAAATATGTGTCTGCCCAATCACAAAAAAAAACTAATTTGACCAATGAATCTTGTTCTGCCTGTGAAAAAAGCTATAATGATTGAAATGTTATGTTTGGGTTTTAATGCAGTTTTATTATGTATGTAGAAATAATAAACTTTATCATTTGTCTTTTTCTTGTGATTTTTTTTTAAAACAAATTTTGTGATCTGCATCCAGTTTGATGGCACGTATAGTGTTTTCTATAGTGTAGCAGGAATAGTCTCACGCCGCAGTACCTGCGCGAACTTTTGGCCTTTTATGAACCACCACGCCTAATTTGGTTAAAAGGTACAGGCTATTTGTTGGTACCTTGAATAGTGAAGGCTACAGCTGGGGGTAGAGCTTTCTCTTACAAAGCCCCACAGTTATGGAACAGCCTTCCAGTTAGTGTCCGGGGCTCAGACACAGTCTCAGTGTTTAAGAATCAGCTGAAAATATATTTGTTTAGTGAAGCCTTTTGTGAATAGTTTTTTCTTAGGTAAAGGAGCAGATCTGGAGGGTTCACAGGCATAGAGTGTTGTGGTGTTGTGTTTCTCAGATGTCCTGTTCACATATCAAATTCATCTTGGTAAATTTTTTTTCATATTTGTTTTGTTTAATCACTCTATAAAACTGTCTCCCAGAACTACATAGATTTATCCGGGCATGAAGTCCTTGCAGTTCATTGGAAGTAAGACAGGCATTTTTCTCAGATGTCTTGTTCACATATCAGATTCCTGTTGGTAATTTTTGTCATTTATTTTTAATTATTTATTTTTATACTCAAGTAGGTTTGCTGCTGTAGCTTGAGTTTTAAACTTACATATGTATGGAGGTGGGGGCGTGGTCGAGTGCCCATTTGTGAATTGAGGGCGGAGCGGGAGAAGGTTAGTGGTAAGGAATACACACCTACAGGGAATTTTAGTAATGAGTGTTGTCTGTTGCAGTGAGCTGAGGTGAGGATAAAAAGTGAAAAGTGAAAATTTGAAATAGAAAGTGGAAGTGAGATTTGAGAATAAAACACCTCTGCGTTGTTCCAAGCCTGTCTCCTGCTTCCTCATTTCCACCCAAACCCATGAGGTTTGGTACACTGGTGCCAAAACCCAGGATCTTGAGGAAGATGCCATCATGGAGTCCTCACCACTGTCATCTTGTCCCTTGCCAACCGTCACCAGACCCAGCACCAGGCACTCCTCCAGCTGCGCAGAGACCAGGAGCAGCAAATCAAGGACGTGCCCAACGCCCAGGCAGAGGATTGACAGGTGTTCCAGGGCCTTGTTCAGCAGGCTGGTACCTCAGCCGTGGATCCGGTGGCTGCCATGGCCATGCCCCACTTCGCCCTCACCAGAATGGGACCACAGGATGATCCGGAAGCATTTCAGGAGCTGTATAAGTGCACTGCAGTGGCGTGGGGCTGGCCCAAGAGTCAGTGGGTGGCCCGCCTGTTGCCACTCCTGACGGGTGAAGCCCAACTCACGGTCCAGCAGCTGCTGGTCACCAACATGCTGGACTACCAGGAACCTAAAACAGGTGGTTTCGCAACGGGGTGGTGTATTTTGGGGCAGATGAGCCTTTCCCTTCTCCCTCTCTCTCACTCTCGTGTCTCTCCCCCACCTCCTCGCCCTTTTCCTGTGCCTGCTCCATGGAAATGGGCCAATTCCCCTGAAACCCATTCCCGAAGCCCGTGCTTTCTCTTCCCCTCCTCTCCCCCTGTCTTTGTCTCCTCTCTCCCCCAGGTGGGTGAAACTGGGGCCACAGGTTTGGGAGTAAGGCCTGGGCTGGTCAACTGGTGCTGCGGGAAGCCTGGGCATTCCCAGGACCACTGCCATGTGATGGAGTTGGAGGCATTGGTCCGAATCCATGACACACCGCAGGCTGCCACCAATCAAGCCAGGACATACAGCATACCGGTTAGTGTTCAAGGGGTATATACTATGCATTGGTGGATTCGGGCTGTAACCACACCTCAATCCACCAATGCTTTGTTCAAGGTGAGGTATTGGGGAAGGCACGTTTGGTGAAGGTGAGTTGTGTGCATGGAGATGTTCCTGAATATCAACTAGTGCCAGTCATTATTCACTTCCTGGAGCAAAAATATAGTGTAGAGGCAGTGGTTAGTGCTTGCGTTACCCATCCACTAATCCTGGGGACAAATTGGCCAGGGTTCCTGAATGTTAGCAAGAGAACCATTTGTGGATGGGTCCTGCAGTAGTGGAAAATGGTGTGGGATGTGCTCAGCATTGGCTGGGGAAGCAGTGCCGGGGCCGCCAACATCAGCGCCACGTCAGGGGGACATCGAGAGCAGTGAGAGCTTGGCCCCTCCCTCAAGGATTTCCTCTTGGAGCAGATTATTTTTATTGTAAAGATACACTATATGGACAAAAGTATTAGGACACCTGACCATGGCTGTGGGGATTTGTGCTCATTCAATTACAAGAGCATTAGTGAGGTCAGGCACTGATGTCGAGCAAGGAAGCCTGGTGTGCAGGCTGCATTCCTGCTCATCATAAAGGTGTTCAGTGGGGTGAGGTCAGGGTTCTGTGCCGAGTTCCGACATGTTGTGAATGTCAGCTGGTGAATCTGCGGGCCACCCTAAAAGCGCCCTTGTGCCCATTCCCCTTAATTGATGTCCCCTTCAAAAGAATTGCCATGGACCTTGTTGGACCAATAGAGCGACTGCATGAAGGCATTGCTTTGTATTGGTTCTAGCGGACTATGCAACACGATACCCAGAAGCAGTGCCTCTGTGCAACATCTCCGCATGTAATGTTGCAGAGGCACTCTTCTGTGTTATCTCCCAAGTTGGGATCCAGAAAGAGATCCTGACTGATCAGGGCATGTCATTTATGTCACAAACCCTACGCAAGCTTAACAAGTTTTGGGGATTAAATCTATTTGCACCAGCATTTATCATCCGCAGATGGACGGGCTGGTGGAACAATTCAATCAAATGTTGAAAAACATGATTCATAAGTTCATTCACGACGATGCACAAAAGTGGGATAAGTGGCTAGAGCCCCTGATATTTGCAGTGCGAGAGGTCCTGCAAGCCTCCACAGGGTTTTCCCTGTTGTATGGGCGGAAGGCTGGCGGCATGCTTGACGTCATTTGGAAAAACTGGGAGGAGGGACCTTCCAACAGTAAAAATTACATTCGTTACGTTCTTGACCTGAGAGGAAAACTCCACACTTTAAGCCACGTAACCCAGGAGAATTTGCTCCAGGCACAAGAATGTCAATCCCGGCTGTATAACAGGGGTACTCAGCTATGGGACTTTGCACCAGGAGATAGTTTTATTACCCATGGTGAGCTCGAAATTACTCGCCAAGGGCCCTTTCAGGTCACATGACAGGTTGGGGACGTCGACTATAGCAGCAATATTGAATAGGGATTAAATAACTGTGAAATAGTTGTATTAAAATGTCCTTTTACTAAGAATTATAACATCATACATTTTAGCTTTCTATTTGAATATGTCACTCAACACAAGTAATTTTAAAATATTCTAGGTTGAATTTCTAAATCCTTACAGTCTCAATAGAAGCTGAATAATTCTGAGTGCAACTACACACACACACACACACACTTTAATTACCTTAATTATTGAACATACATTATTATATGCTGTACATTTATTAATGTGTGAATCATTTAAGCATAATTATGTACAAAATTACCCAAATTATACATCTGTATCAGCATGAACAGGAAATTAACTTAATACATCTGTACCCTGCTTCAGTTATAACTATTGTAAAACTTTGTATAGGGACAAATCTAAATTAAATGGCACATTATATGTACAAAAAGGTTCTGTTTTGCTGTTAAACAGTTTTAATAAGAAAAGATACTTTTCAGTTTATGTATTTTAGCTACATGAAAGTAGATTACGCATATGTAGGTTTACTTTATTACTTCTCTGATTGTTTGTAAACATGAAACTGTGGAGAAAAATAAAGTTCTGACAGGTACATTCTTACATACATAATCTGATTAACCAGAGCAGAACACTGTTAAAGCTAAATCTTCATTATCAATAAAGGAGAAAAGTAAGACATAAGAGTTTCAGGTTTCACAGCTGTTCTTTAAAACACTTTGTACTGCATTATATTTATCCTCATAATTTTTCACGTGTGAGACTGAAAAACTGCTCCAACCTGTAAAGAAGGGGAAAAGGGCAAGAATCAGTCACACACTCAGACATTTATAGTGAACCACTGGTACACAGACACATCATACAGTGTGTGAGTGTAGAATCTTTAAGCTGTTTTAAATGTTCTGCATTTCCTGTGTTCAGTATTGTACAAATACACACAGTAAACTATCAACTAACAGAGGATTAAATGAAATACTCAGTACAACAGAGAGTTTATTCTACATGCAAATCTATATTCACAATGAATACTGTCACATCTATGTGTGTGTGTGTGTGTGTTAGAAGACAGTAAATCAGTAACTCACTGTATTTTCTCCAAGTTACAGTGTGGGTGCTTTATTAGATCATAGAGCAGCTTCACTCCTGATTCTCCTGGTTTATTCCAGTAGACATAAAGTTCTCTCAGGTGTGATGAGGGGTTTGACTTCAGAGCTGAAACCAGAGCAGCACAACCTTCACCTGTAATACTGCAGCCTACCAACCTGCGCGCACACACACACACACACACACACACACACACACACACCAATTATGCTCTCCACAGCCCACAGCCCATGGTGTGTTTATTATTTGTTATGTACTGTATTTATTATTTGCTTTATTAGTACTGCTTGATTAAAATCATGCTCATAGCCAGACAAAATGTAATCTAAAACAGTCATATGACAGAAATACTGTATCTACAGTGATGATCTGACCTCAGTGTCTCCAGTGTACAGTGTGGATTCTCCAGTCCAGCAGAGAGCAGCTTCACTCCTGAATCCTGCAGTTTATTGTAACTCAGGTCCAGTTCCCTCAGACTGGAGGAGTTTGAGCTGAGAGCTGAGGACAGAGCTCTACAGCTTTCCCCTGTGAGTAAACACTCACGCAGACTGGGAGAGAAATGGTGATATATCACAATACTGAATATGCATGTGTACAGCATTTATCTGTGTAGTTACGGTGACGGGAAATAAGTATTCAGCACTTTAGTTTTTGTTATTTAATATAATTCCAGTGGACATATCCACTTCAACTTTACACACGTAATGTCTTTTAATGTTGTACTCATAAATATCAACAAAAAGATGCGTTTTAAACAAACAAACTTATGAACAACATGAACAACAAAGTACTTTGCTACAAAGCTGTTGTTGGCAGTTACAGTTTCGATACATCTACAGTAAGAAGCAATTAGCTTTGTGCGGTCCTTAGTTCCCCCAGGTTATGACAGTCCAACTGATGGACTCGGTTACTTTCAGTAATTGCTTTACTCTGAATAATGCTGTGGTGGATCTGAAACCTAATCAAGGCATGAGGTGGGAATCTAACCTGAATGAAACACCATTCATATACATTCACACACCAAATCACACCTGGGGCAATTTATCTTAGCAAACCCAACCAGAGAACCTGGAGAAAAACCAAATGGACATGGGGAGACGTACATAGAAACTCAGAATTTATTTGGAAGAAACAAGAACTTTAATAAAAACTCATATTAACTAATGCTATCCTATTTTTTCTTATCTTAAAAATTTATATGCAGTTTCAAAGTGATCTTACTTCAGTGTCTCCAGTTCACAGCGTGGATCCTGCAATCCAGCAGAGAGCAGCTTCACTCCTGAATCCTTCAGTTTATAATTGCAACTCAGGTTCAGTTCTTTCAAACTGGAGGGGGTTGAGCTGAGAACTGAGGACAGAGCTCTACAGCTTTCCTCTGTGAGATTACACTGACGCAATCTGGGAAAGAAATGAAGATACAGTTGAAACCAGATATTTACATACACTTCAGAAAAAAACAAACTTTTTTTTCTTTACTTTCAAACATTAAATCAGAGTAAACTTTGTCTGTTTTAGATCAATAAATATTAACATATTTTTTGCATTTGTTAAATGTCAGAATCGAGCGAGGGAGAATTTTTATGTATCTGTGAGCTCCCTGTATGCTGGGCAGAAAAGCAAAACAAAACCCCCAAATGACACTAAGGACCTGCAAGAAGGATTAGCTGAGAAAGGAGTGGTCCTGCACCGTCCTACTCTCCAGGGTTGCTTCCACAAACATGATCTCATGGAGGTATCTGAACTGCACTCTCAGCATAGATTTTACATTCAATCTGTGTCATCTCTCTGCACTCTGATCAGTAATTACTCCCTCAGTTACACTGATACGATTGACAATAAGTCAGATGGAAGCCCCAATTAATCACTTTGCCTGCTATTACACTTTTCTACCACTAGGTGTTTGTGCATATGCATGGTCAGGAGTGTGCAGAAATATACTTCCATCCTCACGCATAAGAAAAACATAATAAATCCCTTTCAATGCCTAGAAATATGTGTATACATGGTATGTAAACTGCATAATCTGTGTATGTGTATGCACAGTTAAATGAAACCTTAAATATTCACTAATATATATATAACTATATATAACTCCAAGTACAGAGACTGACATTTACTTTTTGTACTGCAACAGGAACATTACAAAGTACTTCTTATGGTCTCGAGTGGTGTTGAAAAATATTTTGAGATATTATAAAATTTCACCTGAGTTTATGACAAGACTGAGACCATGGTCTCAAGACCACAACCAGTTTTGAGAACCACAACATTTCACAATGTACAAAGCAAAGAAAATTGATTTTAAAAATAAGGGGTAAAACAATCACTACTTATATAAAGATTTCTTCAAAAAGCTCCCTGATTCACCTTACATACAGAATTATAGTGAGCTGATTTGAGTAATTATTGATAAGCTTTATTCCAATCAGTGAAGCTTCATTATAGAATTCAAAATAATAAAATACATTTATGAAATAAAAATTACTCACACTGCTTTTCTTGATATTTTCATGACTGGCATCAACTTCAGAAGACATTCATCTGATAACTGATATTTCTTCAAAACAAACTCATCCAGATTCTCTTCTGAGTTCAGCAACGCAAACGCCAGAGCTGACCACTGAGCAGGAGAGAGTCTGACTCCACTGAGACACCAGGAATCTCCTCTTTTCAGGTAATGCTGTACTTCCTGCACTAGAGAATGATCATTCAGTTCATTCAGACAATGGAACAGATTGATGGATTTCTCTGGAGATGGATTCTCCCTGATCTTCTCCTTGATGTACTCCACTGTTTCCTGTTTGCTGTGAGAGCTGCTTCCTGTCTGGGGCATTAGGTCTCGTAAGAGAGTCTGATTGGACTCCAGCGAGAGACCCAGAAGGAAGCGGAGGAACAGGTCCAGGTGTCCATTCTCACTCTGTAAGGCCTTGTCCACTGCACACCTCAGGAAATCAGACATGTTTGACTTTCTGAAAAGATCAGACAGATCAGTGGTTTGTTGTTCTTTTACATTTCTGCTGATGAAAGAGAGAAATGCATATAAAGCAGCCAGAAATTCCTGTACACTCAGATGTACAAAGCTGAACACCTTCCCCAGGTGAAGCCCAAACTCCTCTCTGAAGATTTGGGTACACACTCC
>JAKKZJ010000001.1:31578567-31583567 GCA_033441845.1 Pangasius mekongensis | reverse complement strand
GGTTGGTAGCCGTCATATGATAGGGGAGACTAGGGTTATGGGGACACACCCCTGGAGCCAGTCCACAGGCAAGCATCTGGCGTCTAGGCCACCCATATAAGATAGATATATAGATAAATGTCAGCATCAAATAATAAGGTGCAAAAATCCAAGGTGCAGAAGGGCAGCATCAGAATAACAATAACAGAATAGGTGCAAAACTACAATGAGGTGTGAAATAGCAGCAGCAGACATTCACAACAATCAAGTGGTGGCGAACCATGTATGCATTGTATGCGTGTATATGAATAAACTCTGTCCAGTTGTTCATTCATTCAGAAGGCTAAAATGGAGCCATCTTGTGGGCTGCAAGATGAAGGGTAGGGGTCAGGTTCAGTACCAGTCAGGGGCAGGAAGGTAATGAACAGTTTTAGATGGACTAGACCCTTGGAATGAAAACTGGCTTTGGCAGGGAAAGAGCCAGAGTTAGTGTGTGAGATGGAAAGATCTGGACTTATAGTCAACCATATGCTATTCTACTCCTGAGCTCTCACAGGAGATAGTCTGCAGGCAGGTGTGGTGATACTCACCAGTCATAGGCTGAGGGCCTCACAGTTTTCACCCATGAACAAACCCATGAGAGTTTGAGTCTCAGGAAGGAAAACTCTGACTGTTGTTTGTGTTTATGCATTAAATAGAAGTTTGGAGTATTCAGACTTCTTGGAAACGGTGGAGCAAATGCTCAAGAGTGAGCCTCCTACTACTCCATAGTGCTCCTGGAAGACTTGGAGAATTGTGACTGGACCTAGACCTGGTCTTCTTCCAACCCTTTCCAGCTATAAAAATACATTTTACTGTGCTCCACATCTTAGATTATCACTTGGTATCCTTCACCCACACTCTCCCTGTCCTGCCTGTTACCAGCAACACTCTATCAAACCTTCCAGTCCCGGACTGCTTTTCTGATTTTCCACTTGAATTTGGTACCAATTCTATTCTGATGATACTGATATCCTCTCATACCCTTCTCTCCTGTCCAAGTTCTCATCAGATGTGATAGCTACTAAAGCCTCCTTCTACAAGGAAAACTTGGAAGCCTCTGCAAATGATCCTCACAAGATCACATCTTTTCTTCACGTTTTGATGACTCTGCCACCTTTTTATGGTGAGAAAATTGGTAAAAAAAAAAAATCTGCCATTCTTTCACTCTTACCCTTATTTCTACACTACATATTTATACTACATATTCCCTATCTCTGTCTTTGAAGCAATTTTCTCTTCTCATCACATAAGAGATCCTGCAATATCACCACCTGCCATCTGGATCCCACCCCTTTCACAATGCGTACAAGATCTCCTCACAAGATTAATGATTATCATTAATGACTGCATAACATCTGGTCATGTATTGACTGCATGCAAGGCAGCAAGGGTTATTCCCATCCTGAAGAAATCCACTCTGGATACCTCAGACATCAACTACAGACCAGCATCAATACTCACTTTTCTTTCTAAAATCCAAAAAAGAAAATTCTAAAATGTGCTGTCTACAATCAGCTGTCTCTCTATCTCACCCAGAATAGCCTTCAATATTCTAAGAAGTCTCCCACATCAAGATCTTTTGATCTCCCTGGACAAGTTTCAGATCTCATGATCTGTCACTGCATAAAAACCTGGGGTAACCATGGAAAACCAACTGGCTTGCTTGCCTCACAACTGCAGCTTTCTCATCTATAAAATTAGGAAGATCCAGCCATTTCTATCCACAGAGGCCAACAAGGTACTTAACCAGTTCCTTGTCATTTTGAGATTGGATCACTGTAACTAACTGCTAACTGATTGCATTCTCCATAATGATATCTGCATAAATGTATATATAATTGATTGGGAGGAAGTGCCTCCTGGATCAGAACCTGAGTGAGGACTGTAAATAACAATCACTGTTTGAACACAAGGTTGCTCCTAAGTGTACTTAGTACCAGAGCTGCTTAGGACAATGGTCAATTTTTTATTGTATCATCACACTTCAGGTCATCAGACTTGAGATTTTGCATACTCCAGGAAAGAAAAGGGACAGAGCTGTCATTTGATTACCACTTGGTGGTTAGTTGGATTCATCACATGAAGCGTTGGCCAGATTTACCTGGTAAAACCAGAAGAGCCTTCTGGGTTGCTTGGGAGCATCTAGCTGAAGTTTCTGTGAGAGACTAATTTAACCCACCTCTGAAAGGACTCCCATGTACCAAGTGGAGTCTAAAACACTGATTCTGAACTCAAATCATCAATCATAGAAACAACTGCAAAAAGCTGTGGCCAGAAGGTTGTTGGTGTCCATCATGGTGGTATCGCTTGGACATGTTGGTGGACACAAGTGCTAAGGGAAGCCATCAAGTTGAAGAAGGCCTTTTGAGAAATGCTTACAGCTGAGAGGTGTAGGAGAGCCAGAATTACTTTGGTAAAAGCAGTTGCAGAAAACCTGGGCATGGGAGGAGTTTGGAGAGGCCATGGAAAAAGACCTTCAGAAAAACCATCTATGCCTCAGGAAGGGGAGGTGAGACCATGCACAAGCTCTGTTAAGGAAGTGTGGGGGAGTGTTGACCTCTCCTGGGGATATTGTTGCACAATGGAAGGGGCACTGTGATGGACTCCTTAACCCAGGGAACATATCTTCCTGTCAGAAGGCAATGGCAGAAATCTCTAGAGTTTTGGAGTCCAACTCTGGGGTACGCAAATTGAGTCTACATGCATTTTGTTGATTCTGAGAAATCCTATGATTGAGTTCCTTGATATTTGTTGTGGACAGGATATCAAGACAAACTATGAGGGGACCAGAAGTAACTTTCCTGTTATTTGAAAATGACGATGTTCTTAAGGTACCAATTTGATATCCAACACGCACTTCAATATTTTGCTGCTGACTGTGAAGTGACTGGGAAGAAAATCAGCACATCAAAGTGTGAGACCATGGTTCTCTCCTACAAAAGAGTGAGGGGAGAGGGGCAGAGACCTTGCCACTAGTGGAGGAGTTTAAGTGTCTTGGGCTCTTATTTGTGAGTGATGATAAAAGAGAAGGTGAGATCAAATCAATGTCATCTGTGGGTATTGAAAGAAAAATAAAACTGTACATGTTGGCAGTGGAAATGAGATTCCTCTGCAGGTTTTCTGGGCTTACTCTCCATGATAGGATGAGGCACTCAACAATCCAGAAGAGCCTTGGTGTAGAGATGCAGCTCCTCTAAATAGACCCAATTAAGGTGGTTAGGGCACCTTACAATGACACCCCCTGTCTGGCTCCCTGTAGAGCAGTATTAGGGATGTCCCACTGAACAGAGACCCTGGTACAGACCCAGGACCTGTTGGAAAGTGTATATCTGGAATCTGGAATCTGTGGCTGGGGATATAGAAGTCTGAACTGACCTTCTCATCCTGTTGCCACCGCAACATATCAGGAAAAGCCAAAGGAAAATGAATGAATGAATGAATGAATGAATTATAAAAACACAATTAAAACACACACACAGTTATATGACTTACCTTTATAGTAAAAGAGACAGTAGTTAGACAAAACAAACCACCTCCTCTTCCACAGCTTCAGCCCTGTACTGTCCTACAGAAAGACAGAGAGATAGAGAGAGAGTCATAGAGAGCAACAGAGTATGGAGTTATTAAACCCTAATAGAGCCTTCTTGAGATGCATATAAGATGATTAGCTGTGATAATTAGCTCCTGTTTATAAAGTTAGAGATGAACTGGGAGTGAAGAAGAAGAAGAAGAAGAAGAAGAAGAAGAAGAGGAAGTGGAGTCCCCTCTAGCAGGTGTGTTTAGAGAGACAGCAGGGCTTCCCTCAGCATCGTTTTGTGAAGCAGCCATGAGGAGGAATCTTTTACATTTTACAGGGTATCTTAGTGTACTGTAGAACAAACATGAACACTGGTATTTATCCTCATTGTCATGGTTACACTCCAACACTGTAGTGCTGTACACTCTCAGAAAAAAGGTACTAATCTTTTACCTTTAATTTATATCTTTCTCATGGAAATGTGGATATAGTGACCTTTAAAATGATTTAATGTACATACAGTAATTGGATCATAGCTAATTTTTAGAGTTAATATTTTATGTGAAAGTGTCAGGAGCATTGATTTAAAACTCTGATTAGTTTTTTTAATGTATCTACTTTATAATAATAATAATAATAATAATAATAATAATAACAAGTATACTCACTCTTTTATAAAGCCAGCCTCTGATCACTACTGCGCAGTTCGGGTCTCTCTGCACTGAGCGAGACCTTTTACAAAACGACTGCAGTTTCTTGTCATCCTACACACACACACACACACACACACACACACACTCATTATCAATAGCTCCAGAGATAAAAATTTGATATCTGACAGTTTCAACTTGTTTGGAAAAACACGGAAAAAGTATTGTTTTTCTGTGTTATTGTCGCTAGGATAGTAAGACACATACGCGTGTGTGTGTGTGTGTGTGTGTGTGTGTGTGTGTGTGTGTGTGTGTTGGATAAACACACCTTGTCTCTGGTTGACGAAACTGAGACCACACTGGAGGCTCGACTCACTCGGTCCTGTTCCTCCATCCTGCAGACAGACAGACAGACTTTCTTGTCATTTGTCTTTCCTTCTGTTTTTTTTTTGCTTCTGAATACATGTTTTTTTTAAACACTGCCCTGACTTCTGTTTTTGGATTTGTCTGCGGCCATTCTGTCTATTTCTGTTATTGACCCTGAACTGTTTTTTTTTTTACTAAGAGCTGTTCAATAACTTTCACATATGGATCCTCCAATTCAATTCAATTTTATTTATATAATGCTTTTAACAATGGACATTGTCACAAAGCAGCTTTACAGAAATGTTCGGCACCCTGTCTCCCGGTATACACCTAACTAGCTGCTGGTGCCCCTAAAGGCCTAGCTAATTACACGTGCCACAAGATAGAGTCTCCTATAACCAGAGCTCTTTCAGGTTTCTCAGCGGGTGCTTCACTGAGGAGAGCAA
>JAKKZJ010000001.1:31552437-31567111 GCA_033441845.1 Pangasius mekongensis | reverse complement strand
ATGCCAACTCAATACCTGATATCAACTCCAGACCTTTTATCTGCTTCATTTGTCTTGAAGTAACGAGGGAATTGACCGCACCTGGTCAATTAACTTCTTGTCAGTCAACTGTCCAAATACCTTTGAGCCCCTGAAAGCCTTGATCACTCCTGATTATTTTAACATTCGTATGCTATAATGCTGTGTTGGTGGTGCTGATGCAAGTCAGACGAATCACCTAACATCACCAAGCCAGGTGACAACTGAGCTGCACAGCTCTGCATTAACTCAAGTGAGGTTTAATCTCTGGTTTTTTAAGATCCTTGAAATTATTTGTGCACATGTGATACTGTGAACAACAGGAAACTCATCTTTGTGTTGGGCAATGTTTATTATGAATCGCAGAGCACAAAATGCAACACCTGTTATACAGATGTGAGGAAACAACCCCTCCTGTTCATGTGCACTCTGGCCTAACATGATCAGTCTATTCAGCATGCATGATCACAGATTATTTATTTGGGCCTATACACTGGTTACCTAAAAAGTACACTGTAGGCTGTGTGTGACTTGTAAATCATATGATCAGAGTACAATGGCATTGCCTCAATCCCTCCCTTCCCCTAGGGGGCTCTCTAACATGGTGCAAGGCCAGGCCCAGCTTCAGGAAGAAATGACTGAGGGGGCATGTGAAATTATCAAGGGGGATTAACACCAATGATACAATTCAATTCAACTCAATTTTATTTGTATAGCGCTAAAAATGAATTGAAATTAATTGAATTAGATAGGACCTGCTTTTGTAAGACAGATGCAAATGCAACACAACAAAGATGTCACAACAGTAACCTGACATTAACCAGACAAACAGACGAACAAAGTTTCTGCTTTTAAACACAGCATAATGATATCCTACCTTTTTTAGAAGGGCTGCAATCTCCCTGATTTGCCGTTGAATCTCCTGAGTAACTTGTCATGCCTGTCATTCTTTCTTCCTGTATTTTGTGATTAGATCACGTTCAAATGATTGAAATGATTGGATGATTGGATGAGTTGTGCTTCCCGCTGGTATAACATGCTTCGTCTGTGATGAGTGAGCACATTAGTGAGGGTGGAAAAAGAGTTTTCACAGGTGGTTGTGGATGCCCCAAAAGTTACTCCGTTTCTGAGCTCAGTATAAACCACTGCCACTGCAGCTAGAGGCCCAGAGAACTGTTGCAGTACATCAAGAGGGGTCCATTTATCCCTGTTACAACAAGCGATTTCAGTCGGTACAAACTGTCGTGCAATAGGGAATTCAGCATCCACCGTATCTGTTTTGTTTAGGTCCAAAAGTGGTTTAACTGTTTTACTGTCCAGAAAGTCGTTGCTCTCAGGGTCGAGGGCACACAGTGTTTGGAACAACTGGCTGTTGCATTCACTGAACAGTTTCTCCAATGTTTCTTTGACATTTCTCCAGTGACAGTATCCAGAGTGATAAAGAAAAGTCTTTTACATCATCTGCTTCATCGTTACACCTCAGATTCTGAATTCTGCACTCACATGCACTATGCACAGGTTTTAGGCCAGTGGACAGATCGGTTGCTTCGGCCTAAAGTAATTGTTTGCGCTGTCAAGGAGAAGGAGGACCTTATGTATCATCACAGCAATGAACTTGAAACCTGCTTCAGACATTAACTTGACCAGGCTTGCAGCCTCCAGCTTTACGTCCATGCTGTATGCTCTGCTTGTGAGTCGTAGGCCTGTGTCAGACAAAAAATTCACAGTGTTTTCATAGCATCTTACTAAGACAGATGCGGTTGCCAGGTGACCTGTCCACCTTCGATCGAGAAGTCTTTCCGCCATTGTACTGAGCAGCCACTGTTGGTTTTTTCACAAATTTATACAGTTTGTCACACACACTGAAAAAATTCTCAGATGACATTGCACGCACCACCATCAAATGCAACTGATGGGTGAAACAGTGAATGTATGGCACTTCTCTGTTCAGTTTATCCTGTAGAATCTTTTGCAAACCCCACGTCTTCCCCTACATCACACTGGCCTCATCATAACATTGACTTAAAATCTTTTCAGTGCTAAGGCCAGCACCTTTTAACTCCGTTAACACAAGATTAATTAATGACAATGCATCCAAGTCTCCAGTTGTTGCCATTGACAACAGCCGCTTGTGAACTTTGTTATTTTTGTTCAGGTAGCAAATGATGATGAAAATGGTTTCACAGCCTTTGGCATCTTGGATCCCATCTACCTTCAGTGTGTACCATGAATTTCCTTCTTTCACAATTTCTTCAGTTACAAGGTCACTCATAAGTCCAATAATTTCATTTTGAATGTCACCTGATGTGTATCTGGCATCGGCAGGTATAGTGCTAAACACTTTAGCAAGTTCTTTGTCTTTTCAGAGAGTGTAATCCATCATAGACAAAAAAAAGCCCACTGTCTCACTCTCTCATTGAGTTAGAAGCATCCAACGAACCCCTGAGAGGAAACATGTTTGAAACAAGAAACTCAATTATGTAAAACAATTGCAGAAAAAATTCCCTTCCTTTAAACCAACTACTGCAGAATGAATGTTTTCTGCTACTGAACATTTGACCTGGATAAGTTTGCAAGCAGACCTGGACTGGGCTCTCTGTGCCGAGGAGATCATCAGACACCAGCGGAGGGGGTTGGGCCTGGGCCTGGAGCTGGGGGCTTGAAACGCTCCTGCTGGCTCTGAGTGTTGGCACTCATCAGAAAAAGCAGCTGCATTTTGAAGGCTGTCATCTTTGTCAGGCTTAGTCTCACTTTTAGTCTCTTACTTCATGTCTGAAACATGATGTAGATATATTTTCTTATATCCGTTCTCTAATGATGATACTTCAAACATAGTATAGCTCAAACAAACTGAACTGATATCATGTTATTTGTGTGGATACCCAGCCCACACAGAACAAAAGACAAGCGTCTTTATCATGCATATATGGTAAATGTAGCTTGTGTAACCACGAATACAAGAGGGGGTACAAATCAGATCTGATGGGGCAACGCCCCCTTTGGCCCCCCTCATGTCACTGGGCCTTTGTAAGTCACACATGCTATGGGGTCCAATACACTACAGATTGTACAATAACTCCTTTGAGCCTCCAGAGTTCCTTAAACTTCCTCAAACACCTGGGTTAAGCTATCGTCTACTTTCTACTACAATCTTCTCTCTAGGGTCAAAGCATTAAGTAGCTAGCCCTATGTTACCATAGCTGATGTCTTCACTCCTTCCCAGGCCTGGGTAAGAAAGAAGGGCAGTGTTTCACATCGGTCTCTGGGTCATGCTGGAAGATCACTCCCTTCACACTCCAATGGCCCACAGTGACTAGCACCTTAAACACTGTAATATGGTTGGGCTTTCCATCATTCAGGTGTCTGGGCAATCTCTTATATACATGACCCTCAGTGAGTCCTAGTTGTTTTGTGTTCTTCTGAACTCATACCCGAGATTTGGATTACTCTTATAACTGTCAACCTTGTTCTTGACCTGTAACTGAAAGCCTTTAAAGAATCTACTTTTTGGGCTGTGTTTCTTTCTATGGTGATTTCTGCAATAAAGTCCTGCTCCTGCACATCTGTCACTGCAACCTGCATGGCCCAGCCTGGGAACCTCACCTCTCCTGAATGAAAGTGCTAAACCAGCAGCAGCCTGCCATACAACATTATTTTGTTCAATTTGAGCAGGTTTTCCACAAGCTTTGTAATCTGTCATTAATTATCATTACTCTGGAAAGTACAATAAAGAGTTATCTGCCTTTGCTTGCTCCAAAATCTTCAATCATGAGTAATTACAAATGGTAGTCTCCCTCCTGACTGACGAACTTCGACTTCCAAATTATCTTAAAAAAATTAATCCAGATTTGAGAACTGGAGAGAATTTCACCTACTCAGCCAGGTCCAGCACTATATCTGTACAACTCTCAGAGAAATATGTGACATGGTTATGTTCAATATGCTTCAATAAGACCCTAGCTTGTGCACTTCCTCAGTCCAGACCCTATGACTGGTCCATACTCCTGTTGTCAGACTCAACCCCACCTAGGTTTAGAGTGTAATTGTAGCTAGATAATACTTCACTACAGATACTGTAGTACCAAGGAGGAACAGTTTACACATTTTGTATAAAACATGATAAATGTATTCACTGGGAAATAAACAATTTATTTCTAATGCTTACTCATTTCTGCCAAATTATTCAGACGGAAACCAGCTAACACTCACAGTGTGGTGAATAATTTAAATTCTGTTTAAGACACTTGCAAGGAAACATGGTGTGTTTGTGGGTAGCATCCAAATTTAGCACTAAATACTGTGAAGGAACCACAAATGACTTCAGTCATAGCAAGAGAGAGAGAGAGAGAGAGATGGTTATTATAGAGGTTTGAGGAGTGTAATAACAGAAGGTTAAATGAAGAGACAGATATATAAAGGGAACACATAGAAATGTTACATGAGTTTGTGTAAAGCCAAGTGAAAATTCTGACATTACAACACTTCAACACATGAGATGGCAATCATTCCTTTCAATGTAACTCTCTTCTTTTTCGTTCTCTTTCTCTCCAATTTCTCTATGTCTGTCTTTTCTCTGCTTCTTTCTTCTTTATGCTGGTCTGTCTTTCTCTCTATATCTCTGTCTCTTAAACAGACAGAAAGATAGATAGATAGATAGATAGATAGATAGATAGATATTAAAGAATAACAGTGTGGTTAAAGGCTAAATGAAAAGGAGGAAAAGAAGACCCCTCTTCTGTTCTTGGCTTGACCACCATCCCAAAATATTCTCCTTGAAGTCACTGAGGGGTTTCAGGTGTCACCTCTCTCTCTCTCTCTCTCTCTCTCTCTCTCTCTCTGTTTCTGACTATCTCTCACTTTCTCTCTATCTTGTAACCTCTCTCGCTCTCCCCCTCCCTCCTTTAGGAATGACAGAGTGAGGAATAAAAAGGAAAAAGTTCTCAGACGACTGCAGACCAGTGAGAGATTCAGCCGTCACCATGCCCAAGCCCAAAGCTAAAGGTATCTCATAATTCCTGATTATATTGTAGGGTAACAGAATTATTAGCCATTTTTTCAACATAATCCTTAACGGTATTACAGTAAATATTACTATCATGATAATGATGCTGATGATGATGATGATGATGATAAATATTATTTGTAGTAACAGAAGTAATGCTATAAATCGAAGTGTGAATCTAATGCATGTAGTGTACATATTCTAACTGTTAGCACTGTTGTTATTGTTAAATATGTTGCGCACTGCAGAGAGTTGGTTTACTAAAGATTAATAAGAATTGCAGAGTGCGCATTGTGATTAGGGTGAGGCTTAGCAGGTGTGTTTAAATGTCAGTGATATTTGATAGTGTGTGTGTGTGTGTGGGGGGGGGGGGTGAGGAGGGGGGGGATTTTATAGTCATGGCTATAACCATGAAATCCCATAATGCACTGCAATAGGATAATATCCAGGCATTTGTGATCTGTACATCTCAGTACTGTTTGACTCTATAGTACGCAGTTGTGAAAGAATAATGATTTATGATCGCACTATCAGGTGTCACCCAGGTGAGAATGGGTTCCACTTTGAGTCTGGTTCCTCTCAAGGTTTCTTTCTTGTGTCTTATCTGGGAGTTTTTCCTCACCACCGTCGCCTAAGGCTTGTTCATTAGGGATCTAAATTAAAATCCATACCCAGATTTCTGTAAAGCTGCTTTGTGAAAAGCACTTTATGGAAAAAAAAAAAGAATTAAATTGAAGTGAGTCTGGATAGGGTCTGTGGTTTGGGCCATGCCTACACCCATTTGTACTGGTGTGTTATTTGTGTGTGTAGTAATTGTGGTGTGGGTTTTGGGACATGCCTACTGTAGAATGATGCTGAGATATTTGTATTGTATTATTATTTTGTGTGGTTTGGGACACATCCATAATCCAAAATAATCCAAATGATGTAGCCTAGCTAGTACAGAATTCCTAAAATGCACCGCACCAGGGAATAGGTGAAATTAGGAGCAGGGCATAGGGCACTATTTTGGGCTTTTCCTTTGTAATTGGGACCAGCCAGTGAGTTAAACATGTACAGTTAGGTAGCATTGTTAAAGAAATATGACTAATCTTAAAGAAAATGAAGACGGGAAACATAGAAGACTAGGGAAGCACTAGGGAAGAACTTAGGTAGTCCAATAACTAGACTAGACTAAGGAACTAAGAGACTTGGGACTTTGAGCAGACTATTTAATGCAGATTAGTCAGGGAACAGGGAGACTGGAAATCAAGAATAAAACTAGCAGACTAGAGAAAATAAAAATAAGTGAACTAAGAGAGTCAAACACCAGGAAACTAGTAGACCATAAGACCTAGGAAAGTATAAGGAATTAGGGATAGGACCTAGAAACAAGTACTGGAAGATTAAGAAACTGAGAAACTGGAGACTAGGAATCAAGAAAAATAATCAGAGAATCTAAGAGACATACAGATGTAGATTACAGATGTAGAAGACTGGGACTGGGAGATTGGGAAACCATGAAGATATGAGTATAGGAAACTAAGAAACTATGGACATAGGAGACTAGGGGAGTAGGAAACTGGGGAACCAGAGAAGGGACACGGGAGCTACAAGACTAGGAAATTTAAGAACTATGACTATTATAGAACTAGAAGACTCAGAAACTACAGAACTGGGGAATCAGAGAAGGGAGCAGAGATGTAGTTTATATATATATAGAATAGAATATAAAATAAAAACAATTCATATAATGACCACGATGAGACGGAGATCATGATGGTTGGAGCCATGCCCACTTTCTCTAATTTTAGTGATCTATGGTTAGAGATACAGCGGGAGAGCTCCACTGCTCTCGTGCTGTTTGATCAACGATTCCATCAAAATCATAAAATTCAGATCAGCAAAACACTGCTCCAGGCTTTCATTACCTCACTTCCTTCAAAATAAACTTCAAAATATATCAAGAATCCTCCCAGATCTGCGCTGTCCTTCAGCACGTCAGTGTTCTCCTGTTACAGCAAGTATCAGATTTAAGCTTCTGCTTCTTGCATTTAAAGCACTTCATGAATTTGGCCCTGACTACCTCTGAACTTTATGTCTTTCTCACACCAACCTGGTTCTCAGATCTCGTCCTACTGCTCGTCTCACAGTTCCTCTCAGAACTCTCCACAGTCAGAGCTCCTAACCAATCCAACGCCAATCAATATCAATACTCATAATGTGTTATAAACGCATTACAACACCTGTTTAATGCTTAACATCAGCCTGCTCATAAGTAGCTGTAGTTAGCTCTAAAGCGCTAAAGCATCAGTATATGACTTACATAATGTTACAATATAATATGTGTTCACTAGAACATTATACTCACTAATGCCTTTGGGCATTTATAAAGTATATAATATATAAAACATTATGCAAATGTAATGTAAAGTAAGAAAAAAGTAAGCTTGTTTAAGCATCTTTAATCAATATTTTAATTAATCAATACTTTAATTAATGAAAATTCATTTGAATACATAATAATACTTTATTATTATTATTATTATTATTATTATTATTATTATTATTACTCAAACGTTGAGAGGTTAGAAATATGAGGGGTTCTGGAAGAGCAGTAGAACTTTCAGGAGCGAGAGAGAGAGGGTGTGTGTGTGTGAGAGAGAGTGTGTGTGTGTGTGTGAGAGAGAGTGTGTGTGTGTGTGTGAGAGAGAGAGAGTGTGTGTGTGTGTGAGTGTAAGAGGAATGGGCTGAGCTGTAAAGAGTGTAAAATTTTATCCTTCCTCTCAACTTACAACCTTTTAATAACCTCGGCCAAAGTTAATCTCCTAAATTATCACTCAGAGGAATATGACCTCATCTCGGCACACGCATGTGTGTGTGTGTGTGTGTGTGTGTGTGTGTGTGTGTGTGGTAAAACCACTCTTCACTCTAACGGAAGCTCCTCATTCATCACACTACATGGTACTTTATTCAAATTAATCATGTTTCATTGTTAACACTGTAACGTGCACACGGCAAAACACAACCATAGATTTATATATTATGCATTATTACAGAATATGAAGCTTTATAAGAACAGGTGATGCAATGTTTTGAATGAATACTGAATAAATATGATTGAATTCCTTTATATTTGCATCAATAAACATCAGTACAATGGGACGTTTTAAAGTGGAGTTAGGATCTCTCTACACAAAACATTTCCTGACTGATTACAAAGCCAGTATTTCATACAGTAAATGTATATGTGCTGAATTAATATAGTTTAAAATACACTGAACTGCAAGATTCATTAATAATATAATATCTATAATATATATATAATATATATAATATAATAATATCTGAACTAAAAATATCATTAAAATTATATGCAAGTATCATTTAAATTGTAAACTAATATCTTTTAAAATTGTAATGCTAGTAATATATAATTTAATATGGCGAGTTAATATAGTTTAATTTTGTAAGATACTATATTTAAAAACTGTAAGATGAATCAGTTTAAATTTGGAAGTTGAAGTAATTTAAAATTTTAAGATAATACAATTAAACATTGTAATTTATACAGTTTAAATTTATATGTTAATATAGTTTTAAAAGGTAAAACAATCCAGGTTAAAACTTTAAGAAAATATAGTTTAAAAGTGGAAGGTAACATAAATAATTTTTGTAAGTTAATATAGTTTAAATTTAAAATTGTATTTTAATATAGCTAAAAACTGTAAGGAAATATAGTTTAAAATTGAAAGTTAATATAATTTAAATTTGTAAGTTTATATAGAGGAAATTTGTAAGTTAATACAGTTTAAACTTGTAAGTTAATATAGTTTAATACTCTTCATTAATATCATATAAAAGTTTAAGTTAATATAGTTTAAAAAGATTATATTATATTATGATTAATTATATGGATATAGTTTAAAACTGTGAAAGAATATCATTTAAAATTGTTTATTAAAATAGTTTATAATACTTTTCAAACCCAGCTGCACAACTGACAGAGCTGCTGTTACAGAAAATTAATCAACACCTTCTGACCAATCAGAATGCAGCAGCGGTGTGGTGTTAAATTAATATACTTAGGAGCAGCTGTGAGAGTAAATAGTCTAAGTTTAACAGATCTGATCTAAAACATTATGAGTACTTTGTAAAGCTGTGCAGAACACAGCTGGAGTCAGAAGTTTAGAGATGCAGAAGGTGTGTGTGTGCGTGTGTGTGTGTGTGTGTGTGTGTGTGTCTGTCCTTTTCATACTGCCTCATGGTAAACAGATTATAAACATGAATGAGCTGTCGGGGTGTGTGTGTGTGTGTCTGTGTGTGTGTGTCTGTGTGTGTGTGTGTGTCTTACTGATCTGTTTAAGTACTTATAGAGCTCTAAACACTTTCACACCAGGGAATTAGTGCAAACTCGCTCATATTACACACTCTGATAATGGCGTGAGGTTAAAACTTATACTCACACAATCTCACACTGTCTCTCTCTCTCTTTCTCTGTGTGTGTGTGTGTGTGTGTGTGGGTGTGGGTGTGGCATGGCGTCTCATTAGAGATGCATCACACACTCTGGGAATGCGACTTAGCAGTAATGTGATTGGCAAGAATAACTGACAGATATGTATCTGAAGTGTGTGTGCGTGTGTGTGTGTGTGTGTGTGTTCCATTGCCCTCCTTCTAGATGCTGACTTCCTGTTAGCATCACAGCATTATTATTGTACCTAGTGGTCAAAAATGGAAACTGCAGCAAGTGCTAGTGGAGGCCCACTGGGGCAGGAATCATGCTGCTCCATGCTCATGGGAGGAGCAGCAGCTTTTTGCTGAAACTCGGCAACCCTGTTTGATGATATTACCTCAAACACAGTTAAACAAAAGTACAACTAAAACCACTCAAAATGAGCCGCTAGTCTATTGTCTCGATTCCTGTCTACTGGCTGGAAAGCTGCATCACTTTGCGCTTATCCTCATGTTTCTAGAAGTCAACGTATTACAGATAGCATTCACCTCGTTTATCAAACATATATGCAACGTTTGGTGCTCAAACTGTTGTTTACCATATATTTCATTTCTTTATGTAAATTAGTGTACATGTGCACAAGCAAAGCCATTTAGAATGTGTAAGATTTATCAGTTCATTGTGCACATCCATTGTGTACAGCTGTGCATACACGGGCTACGCGTGATAAATAAATAACTTCCTTACACATACTGGTGGATTGTCTGGATTGTCAGAATTAGAACTTGTTCTAAACACCGCTGGTTATTTATGGGCTATTTATCCAGCTCTGATCTCTTGTTAAATCTAGTTTTTATACATTGCTTTGTTTTATTCTCTACACTCACAGAAATAAAGGATTCAAACTGTTCCTTTCCTTGTTGTTGGTGTGATATCATCATGTTTTTTTTCCTCTAATGTTCTCGTTGTAATTTGCGTTGTTCTACTTGTAAATAAAACACTAGTCGTGATACAGATCTTTCTTCGATAATCATAACTGAATAATACAGTGAGACTGATGAATTTTTTCTTATAAGATTAAGAGTCCTGGCATGAGCCCAGGACAGTCCTTACGATTACAGCAGCTCTTAGGTACAAACCTACAGTGTCCAGGTGAGATTAAACACTGAAGAATGAGTAATAAACTGTATCTGTTTTAGAGTTCCTTTTATTCAGTAGAGTAAAAATAATTATAAAGGAGTATGGTTACAAGAAGGAATGTAAACCATATGTCCAAAAGTATGTGCACCCCGACCATCACACCCACATGTGTTTCTTACCACAAAGCAGGAAGCACACAGTTGTACAGAACGTCTCTGTGTGCTGTAGCATTACAGTTTCCCTTCACTAGAACTAAGAGGCCCAAACCTGCTCCAGCATGACGATGCCCCTGTGCACAAAGCGAGCTCCATGAAGACATGGTGTGTGAAGTTTGGAGTAGAAGAACTCGAGTGTCCTGCACAGAGCCCTGACCTCAACCCCACTGAACACCTTTGGAATAAATTGGAATGCTGACTGCATGCCAGGCCTTCTCATTTCACATCATTGCCTGACCTCACAAATTCTCTTGAGGTGTAATGCTCATAAATCTCCACAGCCATGTTCCAAAGTCTAGTGGAAGACCTTCCCAAGAGAGTGGAGGCTGTTATAGCAGAAAAGGGGAGACCAACATCATATTAATGGCCATGGTTTTGGAATGGGATGTTCAACAAGCACATATGAGTGCGACAGTCAGATGTTCACATACCTTTGGCCATATAAGTCTGGGCCCACAATGGGATCTGGGAATTAAAGGAGTTAAATCTGAAGTCATGGCATTTTGTGCCACTGACTATCAAACCAACGTTTCAAATTTTATATTCAAAGTATGGTCTTTGGGAAAAAATGAAGAACATATTAAATAGCATAAACCATTATCATATCTTAGGCTGTGGACAATTAATACACCACTCCTGAGAGGCTATATTACAGTGTGAATGTGATATTATAAGGCTAAAGTAATGGGGTAAGCAGTTCCTGGGGACTCAGCAATGAGGCCATAGCTATCTGTCCCTATTTTGAGTCACCAAAAACAGACACTGAACTTCTTCAGGGGCAACTGTCCATATCAAGACTGCATTGCCCCTGTGTGGCCACTGAGGTGATGCAATTACCCATTTTCAGCACTCGGGTCTGGAGGGCATTTTGGATCCAGTTCTCCTGATGTGTCTCTTGGACCATAGTTTGTATACCCTACTGATCTTGTGCCAAATTCTTCAAATTCGGGACAATCATCTCCGGTTCCATTTCTGGCACTGGAGGCTGGAGCTGTCTGGTGAAGGCATCTGGTTTCACATTCTTGGGTGGAGGGTGGTAGGATTAATTGGATCTGTTAGAGAGAGAGAGAGAGAGAGAGAGAGAGAGAGAGAGAACCCACCAGGCCTGACAGTCATTCATGTGTCATTGTCAGTCTTTACAAAGTGTGTTGAACCCTCTCCAGTCAGTACTTCCACTCTTCCAAAGCCAAAAATTACTGATACTAAATGTTATGGGCATGGACAGGGTTAACTGTATTGACAAATGCTGAGATGTTTTTCTGATCTACATTAAAAGGTCAGGAATAACCACGATCTGGGCAGCAGCAAAGTCTGGCTTTAGTTCTAGAAGAAGTTAGTGAAGGAAGCCTTGCTTAAGGCAAGTTCTTAGTGCTTAAGCTATAGTTGAAATAGTGAACTGGTGAAAACAGAACTATTTTATTTTCTTTGTGAAGATGTATTGCTAGTCTGTGGATATTTGTCTCTTCTAATTTTAATGCCCACAAGAGGAACCTTAGAGACATAGTACTGATACTCACAGTGCTGTAGGACTTATCAGATATGATAGCCATGCTCATTTAGTTTGCTGAGAGAACACCAGGCTGTCATCAAAGTGCTGCAGATGAAGCAGTTGAGTATGTCACAGAGGACATTGTGAACAAGAGCTCAGGATACAGCTGGGATATTCTTTAATCCAAATGGAATTATGAAGTACTTCCTGTGGCAAAAAAAAAGTTAAATTACACCATCTTGTGCTCGTGTGGTTCGTGGATGGAGACCAGGTTGTAAACAGTGCTGATGCCCACCCCAGGAATAACAGGTTCCTTAGAATAAGATTAAGAACTTCCCTCTGTCTTTATTAATTGTGAAGTTGAATGGCCAGATCAATAAATTGACCTACAACACTCACAGCTTGGAGATGGACTGGGGAATCCAGAGAACCTGGTTTTGCATGGCATAAAAGTTTAGGTTGAAAATTTGTTTTTTCTGGCTGAGGCAGCTTCATGTTTGTGTATCTATGTATTTATCTATCTGTCTATCTATCTAAATTATTAGAGTCATCTGAAAGAGTAGGAGTGGAAAAAATGAAGAGGAATAGATGTCAACCTTAAGGTCAATCTCTACTTCTTAGGTTTCAGTCTCTCTCTCTCTCTCTCTCTCTCTCTCTCTTAGGGGCTTATGAGGATCAGTTTCTACCTAAGTGTGTTTATATTTGTGTGTGTGTGTGTGTGTGTGTGTGTTTGTGTATTATTTATACATTCAAACTAAATAAGGAAATGAATTTGAGAAAATGTGTTACACCCAGGGAGCTACTGAATAAAGTTTTAAGATGAGATAAGGTAAGATAAGATGAAATAAGATAGGATAAGATAAAATGAGATGAGATAAAATGAGATAAGGTAAGATAAGATGAGATAAGATACCTTTCTTGTCCCTGCACAAGTACAGTGAGATATCGTCTGGAGCAAGCCAGTAGATGTCATCAGAGTAAAGGGTATGAGAACTGATAAAAGATAAAGGATTCAAATAAATACTTATTCCAATATTAAAAAAGAAACATATTCAAATATTAGTAGAAATAAAGTAAGGAATGAAATTTTTCTCTTTTTTTCCTCCTTCTCTTTTTCTTGTGTGTCTGAAGCAAAGCCAGCTCCTGCAGGGCAAAGTGATAAATTAATCTTCTTCTTCTTATTTTTCTTCTTCTTCTTATTATTATTAAACTTATTAGGGAGCTAAGCACCAAAGGTGTTGTTATTCTACCTTTTCTTCTTCTTCTTCTTCTTCTTCTTCTGGCTAGGGTGTCTATGGCAGCCCATAGAACCGTCTAGTAAAAAGTTGTGAAATTTGGCACGCTGATTGCGGAGGGTCTAGGGAACATTCTGACCAAATGTGGGCCAAGTGCTGCCAACGCCACCATTGGGTCAAATTTGGGCCTAATTTGGAAGTACTTTTATGGTCATAACTTTTGAATCATGTGTCTGCCATCTTGGATTTTGTCAAAAGCTTGTTTTTTTTATACTCCTCCTAGAAATTTTGTCCAATCATCACCAAATTTGGTGCTTGTCATCTTCAGAGTAAACCTCACAAAAATTAGAGTTTGTCTGTAATGGGCCAACGAATCTGACAGTGAAGCTGCCAAACAGGAAGTGAGGCTGTATCTCAGCAACAACTTTGTGCACTTGGACACAAAACTTGGTAGGCATCTTCAGGACCATGACCTGATGCTATGCAACAAATGTCGTGATATCACCAATTACTAGTCAAAAGTTACAATAACATGCTAAAAAAATGCTTACATGTAATTGCCATATTTGCTGCTCCTCCTACAAATTTTGTCCAATCTTCACCACATTTGGCTCACATCATCTTGAGACCTGTCTGAACAAAAGTTATCAAAGGAACTTTGATATTCAAACTCGTTCTCTTGTAACGCACTGGCAAATGCAAAAAACCAGGATGTGAGCATGTATCTCAACAATGCATCTACGTATCATCATGAAACTTGATTAGTATCTTCAGGACCATGCCCTGAATGTACCCAAGAAGTTTCATGTAACAACTTTAATTTTTTACTAATATCATTTGAAGAATTTCTGCTAAATTCACAGTTCTTTTTTCCTATATGTCCCTACGGTATGCTGAAGTGAACGCACACAAGCATCTGACATTCAAGTGTACTTCCTGTTGACCATCTTGGATTTTGTCAAAAACTGTTTTTTTGCTATTCCTCTGACAAATTATGTCCAATCAACAGCAAATTTGGCATACATCATATTTAGACCAACCTGGACAAAAATTATCAAAAGAATAGCTGGTTCAGTCCCTTGTCATTTCAAGACTGGACTACTGCAACTCACTCCTGGCAGGTCTGCCTCTGAGCGCCATTC
>JAKKZJ010000001.1:31504404-31525009 GCA_033441845.1 Pangasius mekongensis | reverse complement strand
AGTTATTGAGGCTCACACAACAATAAAACACAGCTCCCCCCTAAGGCTGGAAGAACATATTACACCTTCCCTACATCTATATTTATATATATCTACTACTGTTTCTCATCAAAACAAAAAAATTGGAAGTGTCTAGCAGGTTTCTGTTTATATACATTTGGATTTTGTCACCACACATACAGTATGATATGATAACTATATTAAATGTATTTATTTGTTCTTAGAAAACTCCCACGGTTATTATAAAGTGAGACTCCATCACCGTAGATGTCATGATAACAGCCTTTAATCAGCTCTCCAGATGGCGCTCTTTTCATCAATTATTCAACTTTGTCCTAATAAAGACAATATAACCAATAATAGACAGTAATGTGACATGGCCAACAGAGGGAAGTGTTACACAGTATTAAATGTTCTCTCTCTCTCTCTTTCTCTCTCTCTCTCTCTTTCTCTTTCTCTCTCTCTCTCTCTCTCTCACACACACACACACAGACAGAACCAAGACCTTTTCATTTCAGTGTCGTTTAATGAAAATTCATCAACTGAAAGTTGACACTGGCCATTAGAATAAACACACACACACACACACACACGTACACACACACATACACACACTGTTCTGCTGTGAGCTGCAGTGGTTAGGATCATCACCATGGCATTCAAGAGTTTCCATGGCAACGCAAGGGGCTGAGGCATTCTGGGTGAAGAGAGAGAGACAGAGAGAGATAGATGGATTGAGCTATTTTCGGCCATTGGTTGTCATGGAAACTGAGGCCTTAGCACAGATGCAGACATTCAGATCCACAAATGCTGAAAAAACATCCACCCACATCCACCCAAAGCTACAATAAACACCTACATCCACCCTTACGTGCTATAAACACCTATGTCCACCCTAAGCTACAACAAACACCTACATCCACCCTTACACGCTATATACACCTACATCCACCCAAAGCTTCAATAAACACCTACACCCACCCAAAGCTTCAATAAACACCTACACCCACCCAAAGCTACAATAAACACCTACATCCACCCAAAGCTTCAATAAACACCTACACCCACCCAAAGCTACAATAAACACCTACACCCACCCAAAGCTTCAATAAACACCTACACCCACCCAAAGCTACAATAAACACCTACACCCACCCAAAGCTACAATAAACACCTACATCCACCCTGAACCGCTATAATCACCTGCATCCATGTTGAACCACTATAAAAACCTGTATCCACCCTGAACAGTTATAAACACCTACATCCACCTTTACTTGGTATAAACATCTGCATCCACCCTGAACTGCTATAAACTCTTGCATCTTGGTTGGATGCTTATCTGGATGGACATGGGCATCAGCCTGCCTTGTTGGCAGCTCCAATACACTTGAGGTTCCAGTAGTGTGTCTCAAGCCATTGTCTTCACTTGAAGATCTGATGTTCTTGGGCATCAACATCACAGTTCTTTTCTGTGAGCCAGGAAGACAGTATTCCACAACACTGGGGCATTCATGGGCATAGAGAGTTCTAATCCACATTCCTGTTAAACGCAGTACACTGAACTCCTGATCAGTAATGGTTTCATTAACAATAAGCGCTTTAGACATAAGAGATCTAATATTTAACAGTCCTAGCTTCAGATCAAAGATGCTGGCTGTGCATTCAATACGAATCACTAATTTTATGTTAAATAGGTTACTAAAGTAAACTGTCTGAGTATGTCTATAATATTGTTTAGCTTGGGGAACAGACACAGTCTCAATACGGTGGAACCTGAGTGACGACTCAGTGCAGCTAGCAGACGGTCGGTTTAGTCTGCTTGTCTGCTCCCTGGCCTTGGCTCTGGATTGTCCCTGATTAACTAGGCCAGTTCTGAGACTATGTGCTATGCTGCAAGAAATGAGAGCAGCACCTTCCCAAGTGGGATGGACACCGTCCCACCCTAACAGGCCAGCCTTGCCCTCAAAGATAGTCCAGTTATCTATAAAGCCCACATTGTTTTCGGAGCACCACCTGGACATCCAGCAGTTCAGCGACCATAACCTGCTGTAAGATACATTGCCACGCCGCATTGGGATGGGGCCAGAGCATATTACAGCATCGGACATCGCCTTCACTAATTTACACATCTCTACCATGTTACTCTTTGTAACGTAAGAACCTCTCCCACTCACTCCGTAAAACATTACAGGGACAAAGGAGTACACTAAATGTCAGTTTGCTCCTGCCCTGCTTTTTCAAGTAATTTCTCCCTGCAGCCATCAGACTGTCCACTGTACACTGTACAATCCATCTTTTTTATCCATGCATCATGGTACATTTATGCATTATCTGCAGTGGACACAATATGGCAACAGTGACTATCATCATCAGTGGAAAATACTGTATAAATAACTATAATTCTGTATAGAACTGCAACACAATATACTGTACTTCTTGCACCTTAGCATAGCTATAGATGTATATGATACATACTATAGGTTTGCAAATTATACCTATGGAATACATACATTTTTATATTTTGACTTTTATATTTTCAATGTTTTTAGCTCCTACCTGAAAAAAATCCTTGCCTAAGACCCTAAGATTACCTGCTATGTCCGGCACCCTGGCTCCCGGTGTACACCTAACTAGTGTTGCTGGTGCCCCTAAAGGCCTAGCTAATTTCACGTGCCTTAAGATAGAGTCTCCTATAACCAGAGCTCTTTCAGGTTTCTCAGTGGGTGCTTCACTGAGGAGAGCAAACCTGTTAGATTCATGACATGGGGAGGAGGGGTGCTTCTGTGGGCAAACTTTGGTGTTACCTTTGACTTAGCATTAGCTTTGGCAACCTCTGACTGGTGAAGGCATATATCAAATGTGAATATCATTAGCTCCTACTTGAAAAGCTATCTTTGAAAAAATGTTGAAATTTTTAAACAGTATGGCTTGCCAATAAACCCAAGTGGGATTGGTTTACTCAGACACCTGTACTTCTTGAATGCCTGCATGGAATTACACAAAACTTGAAATGCATATATGTCAAAGGATTCTGAGGTGATATGCACAGTTTGGAGCATAACCACTGAAAAGGGGCGGAGTTAAGTTGAAATAGCTATTTCTCAGAAACCGATCATGCTGAAATTTGGTGTGCTGCATCAGTGTGCTAATCTGTAATTTGGTGCTAATCTGCAATGTGCTAAACTGGATTATTAATCACCACTGAAAAACTTGGCCATATTCAGCCAGTCAGCTTTCAGCAGGCACTTCACACAATTAGCACTAGGCTATTGTCACAAAACTTCAAAGTATGTTCATGTATGTTCTCTCTATTGATCAATGTACACTGGTAAGGACTGGCCACTGAGGGTGATGTTTGTCAAAATTCTCATCTGATGTGACTTCTGCTAACATTGCCTTCTACAAGGAAAAGCTGAAAGCTTCTGCACAAGATCCTCACAAGTTCAAAAAAATATTTTGTCAAATACTTATTAACACATTTGCTCCTACTTCTTTGCCCTCTCTGGCTGCTGATAACTTTGCCAACTTTTATGATGGGATGGTTGAAAATATCTGCCAGATCTTCACTCCTACACTACACTTTCAGGATTCCCCTTCTCTTTTGCTGACACATTTTTCTCATTTATCAACAGAAGAGATCCTGCAAGTCATCTTGTTCTGCAATCCTACCACCTGCCCCTTGGATCCAATCCCTTCCATAATACTCCATACCATCTCACAAGACCTCCTTCCCTTCATCACTACTATTGTTAATGACTCCATAACATCTTGTCATGTACCAACTGCATTCAAAAGAGCAAGGGTTATTCCCATACTGATGAAACCCACTCTGGATCACTCAGACATCAGTATCTACTGACCGGTATCACTTATCTCTTTTCTTTCTAAAACCCTTGGACACACTGTCTACAATCTATCAGCAAAACTGTACTGCTGTTCATCCCAGGTGATGCATCCCCATGTCAGGATTTTGCAATCTCCCTGGACAACTCTCAGATTTCACCTTCTGTCACTGCTTGCAACTTTGGGGTACTCATGAACAATCAACTGTCCTTCTCCTCTCAGATTGCTAATCTGACATGCTCATGTCGATTTCTCCTCTATAACATCAAAAGAATTCGTCCATTTCTCTCCATACAGGCCACACAGGTGCTTGTTCAGTCGCTTGTCACTTCGAGACTGGACGACTGCAACTCGCTCCTGGCAGCTCTGCCTCTGAATGCCATTCGTCCTCTGCAACTGATCCAAAATGCAGCTGCACGATTGGTTTTCAACCTTCCTAAATTTTTCCACACCACCCCATTGCTGCGCTCCCTCCACTGGCTTCCTGTAGCTGCCCGCATCAGATTTAAAACACTGATGCTCGCCTACAAAACAGACCAGCACCCACTTATCTCAAAGAACTTATCACATCCCGCAGAGGCACCACGCTCCCTCCGATCCTCTAGCACTGCTTGACTGGTCCCACCATCTCTCAGGGTACAAGGAAGACATGCATCATGGATCTTCTCTGTTCTGGAGCCTCAGTGGTGGAATGAACTTCCCCTAGATGTCGGAAAAGCTGAGTCACTGGCAGTCTTCAACTTTCATGTCAGAGCTCACAAGACCTACCTCTTCCTGAAGTACTTAAATTTGCACTTTAATTTAAAAAAATGTGTTATTTGTGTGCTTTTCTTCCCCAACAGAGTTTTTAGACTGATAGTATTCTTATTCCGGGCCCTAGTGACCAGTTTTATTGATAGACTTCAAAGCACTTCGGTAAGTTGCTCTGAATACGGGTGTCTGCCAAATGCCATAAATGTAAATGTAGTTTGAAAAAGTAAGTTTTTGCATATTATGCAAATTATTGTAAACTGATGTGGGCAGGGCTAAATTATTCAAATGTAAGATTTATTAGGGTTGAGCCAAGGAATCAGCACTACAAGAAAGTTCACTTTGGCTCCTGTTTTCCAAGAGATATGCTCATTTTTGTAAGCAAAAACATGAACAGCTCCCCCCGGTGGCCAATTTGAGTGGGATTTGATGCATCAGATTTGATGCATCAGTAGGTTCATACTGGAACCTACCATTCAAGTTTCATGACAATAGCTCAATGTTAACTGTGTCAAATGCCTGCCAAAAATCTGATTGTCCAGTGGTGGCCATGTTTTTTAAGCAATTAGGTCATCACAGATTAGCATAATGATGCATCATACCAAATTTTAGCTCAATTGTACTTAAGATTCCTGAGAAACAGTTATCTGACAGTTATCTCTATCTAGCTCCACCCCTATGCATGTCCATGCCCCAACATTTGCACCTGACCTCAGAATCTTGTTCTGTATATGGCCTTCAAGTTTTGTCTGGATGCACAAGTATTCATGAGTTACAGCTCTTTGAATAAATTATGCTCTGCCTTGCTAGAATTGATTGACATAGGGCAGCCATATTGTTGACAAATGTCAACAGGTTTTTAATAATTATTGAAGGCTACACTCTGCTGAGTAGTTTGACACCAAAATTGTGGAGATCCTAGGACAAGTTCTCAAATGTAGGTTTTGTATATTATGGCAAATTAGCTAAAAATCTAAGTGGTGGAGCTAAATGGATTTTTTGTTGGGAGAAATTTTACTGCAGGACTTATGCTATTCATGACATGAGCCAAAACGTAAAACTTTTCACTATAGCAACACAATTAAGTGGATCAGGCTCATATATCTTGACTGAGTAGCAGGAGGGAGTATTACGCACTGACCAAGTTCCATGTCTGTAGGACCTACTTCTGCACAATCAGTTTTAGCAGAAAAGAGGAAAAAGAAGAAGAAAAATACTGATGAAAACAATAGAGTTCTAAGCACTCTGTGCTTGGCCACTAATAATAATAATAATAATAAAATAGTGATACAGCGGCTGGGGCTGCCACCTCACAGCTCCACTTCACCCTGAGCTCGGGTTACCATCTGCATGGAGTTTACATTTATGGCATTTGGCAGACGCCTTTATCCAGAGAGACTTACATTTATCTCATTTATACAACTGAGCAGTTGAGGGTTAAGGGCCTCGCTCAAGGGCCCAGCAGTGGCAGTTTGGCAGTGCTGGGATTTGAACTCATGACCTTCCACTTGGTAGTCAAACATCTTAAGCACTGAGATACCAATATTCCTACATGTTCTCCACCATGTCCATATGGGATTCCTCCAGCTTCTCTGGTTTCCTCCCACCTGTGAGCAGATTTCACTGTGTTCTAAGAGTGCCAATCTCAACTCTCGAGCAATGAATTCTATAACGATGTGCAACAGCAAATTTGGCTGAAATCGTATAGTGTAAAGCCTCCTACAATATAAACCAGAGGAAATCAATGCATGCATTTTCTTTTCTTTTCAACATGCAGAGTGCTGGGGCTAACCACATCACAACCAAAATTAGCACCTACTTTTGCTAACACTAAACAAGACATCCTCCAACACTAAACCACAGTAACCACCTAGAAGATGAAATCCAAAAATATATAATCTAACTGTATACCCACGCATCATTTAAGCTACAGTTTGTGCTCATTATACTGAACAACTTTAAATGTATTAAAATAAATTCAACCATGTAAAAAGCTTTTGTTACTAATTATATAATATTAGAGATTTGCAAATACAGAAGTGAAAGAAAAAAATCCCCATCTGTGTTATGTAATTTCATTATTATAAATTACACTCACTGACACTTTATTAAGAACACTACACTAATACTGAGTAAGGCCTCCATTTTCTCTCAAAACAATCTCAATTCTTTGTGGCATGGATTCCACAAGATGTTGGAAACATTCCTTTGAGATTCTGGTCCATGATGACACGATTGCATCACACAAGTCCTGCAGATTTTTAGGTACACTTTCTTGCTGCGAAGCTCCTGTTCTATCACTTTCCCAAAGGTGTTCTATTGGATTGACTGGAAAGGCCACTGAAGAACACTGAACTAATCGTCATGTTCATGAAACCAGTTTGAGACGACTTTTGCTTTGTGACATGGTGCATTATCACGCTGGAATGATAAGCCATTAGAAGATGGTAAATTGTGGACATGAAGGGATGCACACGGTCAGCAACAAAACTCAAATACTCTGTGGCATTCAAGCCATGATTGATTGGTATTAACGGGCCAAAAGTGTGCCAATAAAACCTTCCCCACACCATCACACCACCTCCACCAGCCTGGACTGCTGGCACAAGGCAGGTTGGGTCCATGGATTCATGTTGTCGGTGCTGAATTCTGACCTTAACGTCTGTGTTCCTCAGCAGAAATCGAGCTTCATCAGACCAGGCTACGTTTCTCCAGTCTTCAGCTGTCCAGTTTCGGTGAGCCCGTGCCCACTGCAGCCTCAGCTTTCTGTTCCTGGCTGACAGAAGTGGAACGTGACATGGTCTTCTGCTGTTGTTGCCCATCTGCCTCAAGGTTTGATGTGTTGTGCATTCTGAGATGCTTTTCTGCGCACCACAATTGTATAGAGTGGTTACCTGAGTTACTGTAGCCTTTCTGTCTGGCCATTCTCTATTTACCTCTCTCATTGTTTCCATCTGCAGAAATGACACTCACTGGATGTCAGCAGTTATAGAAATACTCAAACCAGCCCATCTGGCACAACAATCATGCCACAGTCAAAATCACTGAGATCACATTTTTCCCCGTTCTGATGGTTGATGTGAATGTTGCCTGAAGCTGCTGGTCTGAATCTGCATGATTTTATGCATTGCACTGCTGCCACATGATTGGCTGATTAGATATCTGCATGAACGAGTAGGTGTGCAGGTGCTCCTAATAAAGTGTTCATCATTTTGTATGTATCTCATTACAAAAATGTTTAAAAAGAATCCAGAAACTCTTGTCACATGAGTAAGAAAATTTATTTGTAATAATATGCTTTTCAAAATTACAAGGTCTTGCAGATTGAAGATATTTTTTTTCTCATTCTAGTAAGATGTTTTTCTTATGATAACAAGTAATGGGGATTTTTTTCATCAGTAATGCGCTTCCATATGGAATACATGGAATATATGGAATGTAATGAAATCTAATTTTTATAATAAGTAAATATATAATTTGTATATAGTTATATAAATCTATAATTACTTACTAAATGTTCAGATTTTTTTTATGTGCTTCATAATAGCATGAGTCAGAATGTGTGGTACTGAAACACTTCATACTCTTTCCTTACATCACTTCTGCATTCTATCATTTCAAAATTCTTCTCTCTCTCTCTCTCTCTGAAGGACAGAGGGTTTCCCACATCACAGAGTTGCTATGGTAACACCGCAGAGGGACCAAGAGGGAGGGAAGGAGAGGACAAAGCACAGAGGAGAGAGAGAGACAGACAGAGAGAAAGAGAGAAAGAGAGAAAGAGAGAGACATTGAGAAAAGCAGAAATATGGCTTGGATTCTGAAAGATATACGGCTAATCTTCCATCTTTCCTTTCACACACACCTACACGTCCACATCCATATCCACACACACACACACACACACACACACACACACACACAAGTCTCTGATGAATTATTAAATAAGTGTCACCAGTGTGCAGGTAAAAAGAATCCAGCACTGTGTGTGTGTGTGTGTGTGTGTGTGTGTGTGTGTGTTTGAGCATATGAATATGCATGACTTGGTTGGTTATGGTTCTGCTGCACTGCATCATGTGACCTTACAGGCTGGAAAAAGAGGCAGAACTTTAGAAAAGCACAATGTCCAGGTTTTTATTGGTAAAGTTCAGTGTAGCGAATGGCACTCACACACAGAAGCTTTTGGCACAACCTTTGACCCCTGACCTTCAACCTTGGACATATCATCATCATCATCATCATCATCTCAGCCAATCCCAGCCTTTGACTTGTATCAAATTAAAAACAAACAAACAAAAAACCAACAGCAAAAACATTTGTTTAATATTCTCCATACAAATAACAACAGAACAAGACGAAGCAGGAGAGCGAACGCTGCATCTGTTATGTTCCTGAGAGTGAGACAGGGAGAGTGTGACAGGGAGAATGAGACAGGGAGAGTGAGATTGGGGGAGTGAGATTGGGAGAGTGAGACAGGGAGAGTGAGGCAGCGAGAGTGAGACAGCGAGAGTGAGGCAGGGAGAGTGAGGCAGAGAGAATGAGACAGGGAGAGTGTGACAGGGAGAGTGAGGCAGGGAGAGTGTGACAGGGAGAATGAGTGAGGCAGGGAGAGTGTGACAGAGAGAATGAGACAGCGAGAGTGAGACAGGGAGAGTGAGACAGGGAGAGTGAGGCAGGGAGAATGAGACAGGGAGAGTGAGGCAGGGAGAATGAGACAGGGAGAATGAGACAGGGAGAATGAGACAGGGAGAGTGCGGTAGGGAGAGTGAGGCAGGGAGAGTGAGGCAGGGAGAGTGCGGCAGGGAGAGTGAGACAGGCAGAGTGCAGTAGGGAGAATGAGACAGGGAGAGTGAGGCAGGGAGAATGAGGCAGGGAGAATGAGACAGGGAGAGTGAGGCAGGGAGAGTGCGGTAGGGAGAATGAGACAGGGAGAGTGCAACAGGGAGATTGAAATGGGAAGAGACAAATGAAGAGGAGATACATGGAGAAGGAAACATGGAGAGGTGAGACAGAGAGTGAGACAGGAAGAGCGTGAGAGAGAGACAGAGAGTGAGACAGGAAGAGAAAGGGAATGGGGGAGCAACGACAAAAAGAGAAATGCAAATGCTTCCATAACCTTCTGTCTGTTTTTAATACTGAACGAGTATTATTCACACTGACAGTCGAAAAATAGAGAATATTTACATCTTTAGATTTATTTACATGGCAACAGGCGGAGAAGTGAACAAGCACTCAGAAGAGAGAGAGAGTGAGACAGGATGGAGAAAGAGAGACAGGATGGAAGAGAGAGAGGCAGAATGGAGAGACAGACGGAATGAAGGAAAGAGAGATAAAAAGCAAGACAGGCTTTAATGAGGCGTCTGGTTCTTGTATATGGCTGAGTGTAGTGCACTGAATGCAGACTTTCTGATCTGTAATGTAATCAGATTTTAATGCTAATCAGACCTTCCAATATAATACTGATCAGACTTTTCAATCTAAGTCCAATATAACACTGATGAGACTTTCTAATCGAACACTGATGAGACATAAATGTTAATGATAAACCTTTAAAATCTAACACTGGTCAGACTTTCAAATGACTTCTGATCAGATTTTAAAATCCAATGCTGATCAGACTTTCCAATCCAACACAGATAAGACATAAATGTTCATGGTCAGACTTTCCAATCTCACACTGATCAGACTTTCCAATCTAATGCTGATCAAATGTTCCAATCTAACACTGAACATGCTCATCAGACTTTTGGATCTCTTCCCAGTCTAACACTAATCAGACTTTCCAATCCAACAATCATCAGACTTTCGAATCTAACACTGATCAGACTCTCCGATACAATACTGATCAGACTGATTAGACTTTCATGTTACTGAGCAGACTTCCCTCGCCCTGACCAAACTTTCCCCCAACACTGTTGTTAATGGTCAATGACTTTCACATCCCTACCCAAACCTAATCAAATGTCCAACCTAAAAGAGACCAGACCTCTTTCTTACTTTTAGATTAGACATATTATACTTTCCTGTCCAATCTAATGCTGATTAGACTTTTGGATATAATACTTCTCTGATCTTATCCAATCAAAGACTAATTAGATCTTTGCTGTTAATCAGAAGTCTTTTTTTATAGTGATTAGAATTTCCTTTACAAGGTGATCAGATTGGAATGACTGATCAGACTTTCTAATCTGAATATCATTAGAAAATTCCTTCCAGTCAAAGACTGATTAGACACCTCTTTCTGATGCTTATCAGATATTTGATTTCACATTAATTATACTTTCCAAACCCCACAAAAATAAATTCAATATATCAATGATGAGATGTTTCCAATCTGAGTTTCAGATCTAACATGATTCAGATGTTTGTCGTTAATGACTTGGATCAGACAGTCTGCACAAAACTAATCAAGAAAGAGATAAGCACTCCCTCAGGTTCAAGTGAGGGTCACTCATATGCTGGTGCATGATGGGAAATGTAGTCCTGCTGGCTGTGGAGGTGAATGAGAGAAGTGTGATCTGAAATTAAGTTCAGGATTCACTGATTCCTGAAGCTCTCTTAAAATCTCTCTCTCACACACACACACACACACACACACACACACACACATACACATATACACACGCACACAAAGAAAGAAAGAAAGAAAGAAAGAAAGAAAGAAAGGAAGAGAGAGAGAGAGAGAGAGAATGAATGGGGTTCAGTTGTATGTGTATTGTGTGTATGAGTGCATAACTGTGTGTGTGTGTGTGTGTGTGTGTGTGTGTGTGTGTGTGTGTGTTTGTGTGTGTGTGTGTGTGTGTGTGTGTGTGTGTGTGCGTATGTGTGTGTGTGTGTGTGTGTGTGTGTGTATGGGTGTTGGTGTTCTGGTGGTAATGTGAGCACACTTACACACTCTGATACACAATAACATCTTAATCTCAATAACTTAATCAAACATCGGATCACTTATAAAATAATTTTAATGTATTGTTAAATTACCTTTTTCCCTCCTGATACACTGCATCAGCACGCACCCACACACACACACACACACACATGCACACACACACACACCAATGCTGTGGAAGTCTCCTAGCAACAGCTTAGCAACACACTAACCGACAGCGTTAAAGCCCAAAGCTCAAAGCTCAGTAGCACACTGAACCAGAACGGATTTCTACATGACTACAGAACTATACAACCCTAATTACTATAACCCTTATCCCCTAATCCCTAATCCTTATAAAATTTATAAACCCTAATCCATAACCCATATAATCTCTAACCCTTAAATTCTGGTGTAAGAATAAACTGAACACCATAAACACTCATCTTCAAATTATATGTACTCCGCTAAACATTAACCCCTAAACCTGATCTAATCTCTGCCGCTAAACCCAAAATTTAATTCTACACCATGATGTAGAACCTAAACATTAACCTCAAACTAATAACCACTGAACCCCAATTCATCAACTCTAACCTCTTATATTTAACTCTTCACTTCCTAATACTAAACAATAACATTAAATAATAACCATTAAACCCCCAAATGGCAAATTATATCCCCTAACTCCCTAACTGCACGAAACAGAAACCTTAAACCCTGCTAATAAACACTAAACCGTATCTTTCAATTCTAAATCTAATCCCTTATCCACCAACCTTCTTCAGAACCTTAAACTTTGACCTCTAAATTAAAACCATAACCAGAACTATAATAAAACATTAGCTACAACCACTACACCCTAACATTTAGGCCTTACAATATTTTCTAAACTCTAACCCCTAAAACCCAGAAACTTTAAAACATAACTATAACTAGCAACTAACAGCAAACTCCAAAATTATAGCCTGAACTCCTAAACATAACATATAAAACAGCTAATATGAAATTAGACCTCTAAAACCTAGCATTAGTCCTGAATTTCCTCTTCAAGCTCCTAAACAATTGTCTTAATTACGTGCAAATACACGCTTTCGTGCAGCTCCATGAACACACCAGAACACCAGCACTTCCCACTACATTTCCTTCAGGCATTTGTGTCATCTGTGTGATTAAAGTTGTATGAATTCTTTAGTCTGTGTAAAGTTATTAGTGTTTAAGATGACGTTTGAGGTTATGGTGAGAGGTTAACCCTAGCTCCATATTCAGAGTTGAGTTAAGCACGCAGGCAGGACTTCAGATGCAATTAAAGACTTAAGCACTATTCAGAGAGTTATGCGTGTGGGGACGGAGTTTGTTTAAAACAGAGGTGTATTTCAATTACACTCGAGTATGACCTTAAACTTCAGCGCATTTTTCTTGCGTGATATCAGCTGGAGTGAGGAGTGGTGCTAGGTCCGTTACATCTGTCTGACAGTTTGATGTAACCACTAATGTCATGCTGAAATTTATGTTTTGGCTGTAAATATGCTCCAAAAACAACAGAATGTCTTTCAAGGCCAATATTAAATACATACATAATGACACTATATTTTTTTAAATCACACAGAGAACATTGCATCTTAGTCAGAGACATTAAGGAGTGAATTTTTTAATAGATAAAATAATGAATGAACATAACGTTTCTCTGTAAGCATAGCAGATGAGCGCTCAGTCAACTTATGCTTCAAACTGTGAGCATGTTTTCTTTACAGGAGAGCGCACAGAATTAACACAAACGCTGCCTTAATTTTATTAATTATTAAACAAATTAAAATAGAGAATTAAAAGTGTGATAAAATCTCCTACATCCCGCAGACACATTAAAATTTCATGACCTTGATTTAGTACCTTGTGGCTTCTTTAAGTTGTGCACACATAATCTGCATCTTCAGTCCTCGTTTTCTATCCCTGTTTTTTTTTATCAGGTTTAAAAGTGAGCAACATACTGTTGAAAAACCCTGTTTTGGATGCTACACACAGGTGATTTGAATAATCTGAATGTGGAACTCAGAAAATTCACTTAAGCAGCTGCGTAGCCTGATGCTGAAAACTATCTCCATGTAAATATTGACATTATTGACAACTTTTGGACTTAGTTCACCAACTCTGAATATGTGTTTGTTGTGTATTTATTGTGTATTTGTTGTGTATTTACTGTTGTGTCTATTGTGATTGTTGCTGTGGTGAAAATGAGAAAAAAGCCGATGTTAATGTTAAATTTGACAGATGATAGATGAAAGTGAAAAGAGACAAAAAAGATACTGAAAACACAGCAAGAAAATCAATTTGTTTACAGATTGTTCACACACACACACATACACACACAACTTTCTTCACATGTCCTCACGTACCATCGAATATGTTTGAAGTTGCGGTTAATAAACCGAGGCTCATTTTGTGCATTAAGATCCTACAGCTCAGCAGTCAGAGAGTAGCTGGGTGTGTGTGTGTGTGTGTGTGTGTGTGTGTGTGTGTGTGTGTGTGTGTGTTTGTATTCTGATGACTACAGTCTGTTTCAGTTTCAGTATAAACTCACTCTCTATATCACACATACATCATGTGAGGAGACAGATCCAGGATGTTCTCCTCAGTGAGTGTGTGTGATTTCATACAGGTTCTTCAGTGTTCTTCGCCTGTGGCAAAACAACACGTAGGGAATTAACGCTACTTGGATTATAGACTATATTTTATACACAGATACAACTTTGTAGAAACTGCAAAAACAAAAGGCGTTTTCTTTGGCACATGTCGCAGTAGTGCCAATTCCGTCACATTTCTTTGTACAAACGATGTGTTTGATTTCATAATCCTCCGAGTCCCCGAAATGAAATTCCCACAAATGTCCGTATGTCGATATCCACTGGCTCTTTAACACTTCGCTGTGTGTGTGTGTTTAGATCTGTGTCTCCTGAACACTCTCCTTGGACCCATTGGACAGCAGCAGAGGCTCGTTCTGAGAGCTGGGGGTGTGGCTTAAGCTCTTCAGTGTTCCGTGGAAAGTCATCGCCATTGGGATCGGAATCGGTAACGGCGGAGAGACAGATCCAGGATTAGTGGAGTCAACAGATGTGGCTGTCTGATTGGTAGATGGGGCCTGTTTTTTGGAGGAGGGGCTTGTCTTGTTGCCAGTTTGCCCCACCCCCATGTTGAGTCCCAGGACATTGTTGTTAAAGTGGTGAGATTTGTAGTAGTGATTGACATGATCTGAGCGCCCGATGTTGGGCAGAGTGACAATTTCAGGGTCGTGGATTCGAAGATTTGGTCCAGGTCCGCCCCCAGTTCCTGGTCCTGCCCCAGAGTGAAGGGTGGAACCACCTGCGATGCCACTGGCACCCCCTGGTGGCCCCAGTTCATCCTCGACGTTGATGATCTCAATGGCACGGGCAGGACCGTGATGTTTGTGCAGCTGGTGCTGCTTCCTTAGTTTGTAGAAAACCACAAGCATCACGGCAGCCATGAAGGTGATGGCCACAAAGCAGCCAATTATGATCTTTGTTGTCTTCATTACATCCTCAAGACCTGAAAGATTAGCAACGTCAGTGATAGAGACTGTAAAAGGGCCCTCTGGAGCACGAGTAACATGAGGTGACAGGGACGACGGTACGGATCCTGAAGGTCCTGTTGACCCCGATGATACTGTTGGACCTGGAAAAGCGATTAAGGTCTCATTGACGAATTGCCGAGCAGAGTCATGAATTTCCTGCCCCGTTTCCACCGTTTCCACAGTAACTGTTGTAAAGTAGCTGTATCCATTGCCAGGGTCAGAGGCAGACACGTTAAGGACTGCGGTTGCCGTGGTGTTTCCAGCCGAGTTGGTCACCATGCAAGTGTATGGGCCAGTATCCTGCATGGTGACATTAGTGAAGTTCAGGGTACCATCATGTAACACTGAAATTCGTACTTTGTAAGCACCATGGGTCATCAGGGTTCCGTTAGGTGTCAACCAGTTCACAGATGTCATGGATGTCCCAGTTCGGCATTTCAGCTCTGCTGCCATTCCCTCAGTCACATTCAGGTCAGTTGGAGGCTCCACGATCACAGGGGCATAGCAAGTGAAGTCTCTCTGATCCAGGTCGCCAATGTAGCGCCCTTTGGTGCCAGGCGGAGCATGGCAGCGGGCACAGCAGGTGGAGTTATCTGGCACAGTCTCCTTCAACCACCAACTGAGCCAGAGAACATCGCAGTTACAAACCCACGGATTGTGGTTAAGGTGAACCCTTTCAAGCTGTTGCAGTGGTGTAAAAAGGTCATGGGGCAGTGAATGCAAGGAATTGTGGGACAGGTTGAGCTCCTCTAGGTTCTTGAGGTCATCAAAAGCATTGCGTTCAATCAGTGAGATGCGTGAGTGCATAAGCCACAACTTGCGTAGCGAAACAAGACCTTGGAATGATCCTGGACGAATTACGCCTAGCTGGTTCCCAGAAAGTTCAAGTTCCTCTAGTTTCACGAGCGGTGTCAAGTTTGGAACATCTTTCAATCCACACATTCCCAAATTCAGGAAGCGTAGGTTTACCAGTCCTTCAAAGGCCGCCTCTGAGATGAAACTGAGCTTTCTGAGTTCACCAAGGTCCAAACGACGGAGGGAAGGGACACGATGGAAAGCATAGGCTGGGAGCGTTTCTATTGGATTATTTCGCAGCCAGAGTTCACGCAGTTTACTCAGATATTCAAATGCTTGTGATGGGACCAATGGCAGACGATTATCGAAAAGCTCAAGTGTGATGAGGTTTGGGAGGCCATTAAATGCTCCAACTTCGATCTGACGAATGTGATTCTTTGACAGCTGAAGGATCTCCAGGTGACTCAGGTGTTTAAAGGTGTCAGATTTGATCATCTGCAGAGAGACAGAGAGAGAGCGAGATAAAGCAACATTAGCAACAGTGGAATAAATTTAAATGCCTTTTGTTTTCAGTTAGCATGTAGCATGCAACATGCTTTTCACTTGGCATAACTATTTCCTTAAAAGAATTAATAAAATTAATTAATTAATAAAACAAACAAGCTGTTAATCATACAAGCAAACCTGTGTCTGATTCATGAAACGAGCAGTGATTTAAATAAATGATAAAAGCAGCTTAAGCTACATGGAGACAAGCTCTGTCCACTACTACCTTATTCACGTTTATATCATATGCACACAACACACCCCAGTTTACCCTGCTACACATCTAATTTGCATAAAACACACTCCACTTTATCCAGGAGTTTCAGCAGTGAGCCAATATAATGAAAACATTCAGCAGAGTACATTTACTCAAGATCTGAGAAAAGCCATAGTAAACAGAGAGGGATAAAAACTGAATTTCAGTGAAGCAGAGTTAGTGGTTTTTGTGCCTGATGTAAATAATATACTTCTAGAATGCCAGAAAACCTAGTGTAAAAGGTGAAAACAAACTGAAAAAAAATTAATAAATAAATAAAACTGTTATAGTTTAAACAGACATAAATATGGCTCAATAAGTTTGTCTTTTGCTATTCTTTATTTTTACTGAAATTAATGATAATCATGTAGGAAATATAGACTAGTTACTCATTTTTATAAAGATTATTATACTTCAATTTTATTCATTTTTGAAGTTGAATACATCAGCTGTAATTTAATTTTCATTTATAAATAATGCTCAGTCTATATTTAATATAATAAATATATTTTAATATAATACTGTATAATATAATATTATTCTACAGTTAGTTCCGCTCCACTAATTTGATTGGATAAGCTGTGTTTCAGAAGTGCTGATATTTAGTATAACAGCACTGGTATCACTCCGCTTGTCTGTGTTCACTAAATTCCAATTCCAGCAATAGTTCCTTATAAACCATTACTACACTTACTACGGGCTCTCAGTCAGTCTGTGCGTCGGCATGGCAACACACAATGCTCTATAAAGCTGTGGCTTCTTTGGGAACTATTTTCATTCACAGAGCAAAAACAAACAAAATATTTGGCCATATTGTGTCTGAAATGTCAGTTACTGTATAGAAGCAATATCACCCATCAGCAATTATGCTGTTGTACTGAATATCAGCACGGCTGTGATTATCTCAGGCCTCCTGCCTACAGCCGACGATGATGAACAGGTTAAATATGATAATATGAAATATGATGAATTATAATACAATTTCATAATTAATATAATATTAATTTATATATTTAACATAATTTTCCAATCTGAATTAATAAAAACTAATTTCACATTAACAAAACACTGAAATAGGTCAAACACTGAAAAACAGACAATTTAAAATGAATTGAGCTTAGTGCTTTCCCAAATGCTCAACTGAAGCACTAATGATCTGATAAATAGCCACATCTGTGTCTTTGATTCACATTTACACAGTTCATATTAACACTAAACCTCATTATTTTCGTATGAGGTTCACATTTACAATGCACAATAGTTATAATTAATATGATTTTCTATGTTTATTGTTATTTTTGTAATTGTGTATGCAAGATTTTTGACAGATTTGAATGTACTGATGAATCGATGCCAAAACTACCACAAACCGCTGCATTTCCACAGTTTAGCTATATGCACTATTAACAGACAAAAGAACAAAACGGAATAAAATAATAACAATAACAAGGCAGTTTAGTAGAAAAACAATAACTAAACAAATGTCACACATTATTCTGATTAATTAAATATCACATTGCAATTTTGTCTCTGTCCATTAGCATGTTTTGTTTATGTTTCACTATCACTATTACCATACTTATAGCTGCCACGTGAGTCTGGTATCATCCTATTGGTGGTTTTTAGATGAACGCTGTAGTAGCGCTCACCTCTAAGATTTTAAGAAGAAATTTCTCACACTGACCAAACTTTGTCATCAACTGTCTTTGGTTTCAGTGGCGTTAAATCGGCTCACAACCAAAGAATTATTTTACGATGTGTGATTTTAGTCTGTGAGAGCAAAATCAGCAGAAAATCATACAGTGTAAAGCCAGTGCAACACACAGCTCTGCAGGTTACTCATGTTGTACTGCTGATGTTGGTGAAAATATCTTTAATTTATATGTCTATATATGTCTATATGTAATATGTTGTATGATGTGTGCACCAGGTATTTATTATGATGGACATGCTGCCTTACAAAGCTACAACTAAGGTAAGCCTAACATTCAACATGGCAAACATTCAGCTTGTTCAGTGTGTTGAGTGCAGGATGTTTAATAATTCTTCCTCTGTCGTTAGTAATAAGTGATAAGTGTATATTCGTTAGGTCTCTGACGGAGAAGATTGCAGCATTAGAGGTGCGCATCCAGACTCTAGAGAGGGTTAGAGTGAGAGCAGTGTAGTGTCTGTAGGGGAAAGTCTGGATGCCTTAGGCGGAGTTAGTAATCCCTGAACTCCGGCATTAGAGCCCTCACAGCGGGGCGAATGGGTGACGACTCGGAGGCATAATCGCAAAGCCAAAGCTAACGCTAAGGCTCGCCCACACGAGCACCACTCCTCTCCGCTTCACGTGTCCAACAGGTTTGCTCTCCTCAGTGGTTTACCCACTGAGAAACCTGTTTTATGGCATTTATGGCATTTGAAAATTAACTAGGCCATTAGGGGCACCAGCAGCACTAGTCAGTTGTATACTGGGAGCCAGGGCACCGGACATAGCAGGAAATCTTAGGGACTTAGGCAAGCATAGGATTTTAAAGATAATATAGAAGCTGACAATATATGCCTTTGTCATTCAGAAATTACCACGAGTAACATTGTAGAGGTGTGTAAATTAGCAAAGGCGATCCCAGTCTGGCATGGTGATGTAGCTTACAGCAGGTTATGGTCCCGGAACTGCTAGATGTCCAGGTGGTGCTCTGAAAACAATGTGGGCTTTATAGATAATTGTAGTTTTGAGAGCAAGGCTGGCCTGTTAGGGTGGGACAATGTCCATCCAGAGCCAAGGCCAGGGAGCAGACAAGCAGGCTAAACCGACCGTTTGCTTGCTGCACTGAGTCGTCACTCAGGTTCCAACATATTGAGACTGTTACTATTACTGTTACTGTTACTGTGAACTAAACAAAAATGTAGAAATACCCAAAAAGTTACTAATTAACATAAAAGAAGATCATACTGAATGCACAGTCAGCACCTTTGATCTGAAGCTAAGACTGTTAAATACTAGATCTATAAATATAAATATTAGAGGAGGAGTCACATCTTATTCTAGGCATCACACAAAAACCTGGACATGAATTCGACACAGTTGAAGTTTTTTATACTAACAAAATACAAAGCCACAAAAAAAGGTCTACCCAGTCATTTCCACTAGTTATTATTTATAGATCCCCAGGGCCATATCCTTAATTTCTTCATGAATTTGTGGCTTTTATCTCAAACCTGTTCAAGCCCGCCTCTGTAGGTGAAGCAGTGATTGTTGGAGACTGTAATATTCATTTTGACAATCCACAAGACCCTCTGAAAACACCAGTTGTGTCCATTCTAGATTCAGTGGGGGTTAATCAGCATGTAATAGGACCTACTCAATACAGTGAACACAATCTTGATCTAATACTGACGTTTGGATTAAATCCTCCTGTACATAGTTTTATCAGTATCAACCATGATTGGATCACATGTTACTTCATCAGGCAACTGAATGCTATTCAATTGTAGATTCCTATTTAATACAGTAGAAAAGTTAACCAGAAATAAGACGCACAGAAGTATACACACTATGAGTATGTAGTAGCAATAACTTTATGAATATTTAAATAAAATTGAAAATATTAAGCAAAAATTCAGACTATTAATTTAAACCCATACATTTTGATAACTGACCATGTAGACGACAATATAAACATGTCAGATCAGTGATTAGAATGTTTTACTGCCCTCCAAAAGACAGAACCAGTTTTGTACCTAAATAATTTTATTTTAGCAGTTATCAAACTCCTGATTAAAAAAACCTGACCTGCACCCCTGACAGCTGTCTATCTATAGGCCAATATCAAACCTTCCAAGATCCTAGAAAAGGTTGTAGCACGACACATAGGAATAACATTCATGAAATGTATCAGTCTGGATTTAGGCCTCATCATAGCACAGAGACAGCGCTGGTTAAAGTGGTAAATGACTTACTACTGGCCTCTGATCAGGG
>JAKKZJ010000001.1:31490709-31500949 GCA_033441845.1 Pangasius mekongensis | reverse complement strand
AGCAGCACAAGCAAGGAGACACAACCCTGATCAGAGGCCAGTAGTAGGTCATTTACCACTTTAACCAGCGCTGTCTGCCTGAGCCTAAATCCTGACTGATACATTTCATGAATGTTATTCCTATGTAAGTCTGAGCATAGCTGCTGTGCTACAACCTTTTCTAGGACCTTGGAGATAAAGGGGAGGTTTGATATTGGCCTATAGTTGGACAGCTGACAGGGGTCTTTTTAAAATTTTTAATTAGGGGTTTAATAACTGCTGGTTTAAATGATTTAGGTACACAGCCAGTGCTAAGAGAAGAACTGATTATTTTTAGAAGAGTTTTGATTGCTCTCATAAGGGGGGTGGGTGGGAGTGGGCGGAATTTACTCACATGCAGGTAGGTAGGAGTGGGCACTTTTTTACTCTCATTAAGGTGGGTGGGAGTGGGCAGTTGTTATACTTATGTTATTCAGTACCTGGGTTCTGGTGTTCTCCATACTGGCCACATGACTGGCATGTCCTTCAGTGCTGTAACATTTTTTAAAATGCTATGGTTTTATCATATTTTATACAGTTGAACAGGAAACCTGTGACTTTCTTTTGAATCACATTGCAGTATCTCATATTCTCTTACTAAACTGAATTATGGAAACAGTTAGCTTCATTCTGCCTTATTCATTGGAACAAAATTTACCTGTATGGAGTTTAGAGCATTTAACTGTATGGAGATTAGAGCAGGGGGTCTTCAATCTTGTAAGCAAATGTCCGGTGTGGCTGCAGGCTTTCATTCCAACCAATCAGGAAGCACAGCTGATTCCACTTGTTTAACAAGTTCACCTTAGTTTCCAAGCATCTCTCACGTGTGCCTCCTGTTTGGCTGGAATATAAGCCTGCAGCCACACTGGATATGTCTGAAGACCCCTCGTTTGGAGCATTTACCTGTATGGAGTTTTCCTGCAGGTTGAGGTATCGTGTGTTGACTGAGATGCTTTGAGGGACTTCGTCCAGTCCCTTTCTGGTACAAATCACCCGACTCGCCTGATTGGAGCAGCTACAGGGGGCGGGGCAAGGGGGTGTTGCCTCAGCCAGTTGGGGTCCACTGAGATATGGCCATAATAAGAGTTGGACTAACCAGAGGAGGGGGAAGGGGCTACAGAGGCCTGTTAACATGGCAGCCCACATGGCCAATGAGTCATGTCCCACCCCCTTATTCCAAAAAATCTGATTTACCAGCACTGGAATGGCAGGAGGTGTGGACAGTTTTTTTTTTTAAATATTCATTATAATGTGCAAGCAGACCAATGAGAATTAAATGGACTTGTTAGTAGTTTCAGCCTTCAGTCTTCTGAGGAGAGATGTCACACCACTGCAAAGAGAAAAGAGAGAGAGTGTCAGAGAGACACATACACAAGCGGAGGACAGAGTGAGAGGTTAGCAGGGTCATTATAGTGCATATGTGCATCAGAATTAGATTTCACTTAGCAACGCATGTTAGCTCCAACATTCTGTGTGTACAACTGAGGGCTGACTTTATTTCATGCTTATTAATATTTTACTCAGACACATTCTTATAATTCACAATGCCTCTGATTAAACACCAACACAAACTCAGTATTTACAGAACTCTAAAGATACAAGTAGGGAACATGGAAAGTATGACCAAGGATATGATGGAATACCAGGAAAAGGGAACAATGAAAACTAAGAAACACCAGGAAACTAGGACACAACTGGAAATTAGGAAACAGCAAGAAAATAGAAAACACCTGGAAAGTGGGAACAATGAAACAAAGTAGCATCTGGAAACTATGAAACACCTGGAACATAGATGGACTAGATGTGAAAGACCTGGAAACAATGAACCTTGGGAACTCATTGAAACTATGGAACAAAGGAAACCAAGAAATGATGAAAACCATGGAAACCATGTAAGGAAGAAATGTGGGAACAGGAACAAGGAGACTAGCTGAGAATGGTGATGGGGGGAGGAGTCAGAGCAGTAGTGAACCGATCGTGAGTTTTTGGAGGTGAAATTACTTTCAGCCAATCAGAACACACTGTAATGGATTGTAGGGGTGTGACAGTTTGGAATTTTCACAGTATGATAACCTAGTCTAAAAATATCTAAAAGTGTCACATGTTCATGTTCAAGGAAAATTTGTTTAAAGGAAAAATGCAAATACCAGAATTGTTCTTCTTTCTGCAATAAGATTTTCAGACATGTGTGTGTTCAGTAATGTCGTCAGAAGCTGCCTGTAGTAATTCTGATCAATTCACACAGGATAAGTGTTGTCTGTATAAATCACAGAGCATGCCTACATGTACACATTCTTATCACTCTATATTGTGTACTACACATACCTCAATTTTAATACATACTGATTGCTTTGTGCTGTATTATAAGCGCTTGCTGTAGGAGGCATGGCTGAGCACTAGCAGGTCACATGACCACAACATGTCTGTAGTCTGTACCTGTGCTAGGAAATCAATAACTTACTTAAGACCCCTGGAAACATCTATATATCATCTATATTTTATTGCTCTGCATTTTAAACTTGGTCTCATTTTTGTTTTGGTTCCAGATGTGTGCATTAAAGAAAAAGGAGATTACTGACATAACAGATTCAGACTAAAATCTCAGAGATACTCTGGTAATATTTACATTACACACCTACACACCGAAAACTAATCCCATCTAAAGAGGATTTTTTAGATTTTTTTAACTAATTTTCAATAAATCATGTCATTTCAAGCTGTGAGGAAAATCTGTGCACTGAGCCCAAAAAGACAACGCAGTTTATTCTGTATTGTGAAAAAGTCTACAGTGAGGTAACTACGCGATTACACGTGACGCTGTAGGAACCCTGTACTGATATCAGTGCAGAGCGATGGAGTCCAGAAGAAGAAGATTAATACACAAAAGTTTATACTGCACTGTATGTTCAGGCCTCAGTACACACACACACACACACACACACACACGGATGATGAAATGTACATCAAACACTTTTAACAGACTCTGCGGTTGAAGTCTGCTCTACATAGACCAAAGGGGCAGAGCCACATAACAATTTTATTTTTAAACAGAATAAATAAGAGATATGTGTGTGTTTGTGTGTGTGTGTGTGTGTGTGTGTGTAATTAATGAGAAACAGATGGGCTACATCTGAAAATTCAGATATGAAGGAACTGGAGCATGTTATTCACATTATTATTACAATTAATATCGTTATTCGATGGCACGGTGGTACAGCAGGTAATGTTGTGTCCTCACAGCTCCAGAGCTCAGGTTACTGTCTGTGTGGCACTTCACATATTCTCCCCACGTCTGTGGAGGTTTACTCCGGGTTCTCTGGTTTCCTCCCACCTCCCATGCCAGTAGGTTTGGATTGGCTACACTACTTTAGCCGTAGAGGTGAATGTGTGTGTGCTGTCCTGCAACAGACTAGTGTCCCATCCGGAGTATATTCCTGCCTCACACCCAGTGTTCCCGGGATAGACTCTACATCCACCGTCACTCTAACCAGGATAAAGCGCTTACTGAGTTATATTATAATACAGAGTCATACTACTATCCATAAAATATCTCAGAATAAAAGTTATACAACTGGTATTACACAGAGTCCATTTAATTTCAAATAATTAATGATTGTACCAATTTTCTATCTATCCATCTATCTATCTATCTATCTATCTATCTATCTATCTGTCTGTTTGTGTCTATCATAAATAAAAAGATGAAGTAGAGTAATAGTCAGTTTACACTATAAATTCCACATTTATTACTGAAATACACTGTAGTCATTTCAACACACACACACACACACACACACACTTATTTTCAAAGTAGCAGTTCAGTTGATTGTTAATCCCCGCCTCCTTTTTGATTGATTTAATTTAAATTTAATGGCCATATTATGGGCTGTATATGAACACACTGGTGTGTTTATTGCGTATCACTCAGCCCTGACACACACAGACAGAATACCGATGAGGAACCAGTGTCTTTTTATAAAGTTCTGTAAAAACTCTGCTCTTGTGTTTATGGTGGAAACTCGTAAACGCTCTGTTCCGTAAATATTAAACACATTCGTACTACATTTCATTTTGGGAAAGAAACTTTTAAAATTTTCATTTAATAAATTCCCTTAATGAATTAATCTAGCACAAATATAACAGAGGAAATGACATAGTAAACTTTATTATAGATTTATATTCTACAATACTGTATTGTACTATCTCTACTTCTTATTTATTAAAATATGGGCTTTTTTAACTTTTTAATTTACCAATGTTAAGTATTTTAATGTAATTAATAATTTTTTTTAAATAAATGTATTGTTTATTGTTTATTTACTTAAGAGAGTTAAGTGTGTTCATTTATCATTAGCGATCTTATCAACACTGCTGATGACGTTAATAACGTATGTTTGTGCGCGTGCACGTGTGTGTGTGCGTGTGTGTGTGCGTGTGTGTGCGTGTGTGTGTGTGTCCTGCACAGTAATGCTGTCGCTATGTAGCATCTATGTAAAGGACAGGAGAAAACCGATGACGCGTGATGTGTGCTCTCTCTCTCTCTCTCTCTCTCTCTCCCTCTCTCGCGGGCGCGCGCACTCCGATCTCCGTCACCATGACAACGGCTGAGGATGATGCAGGATGCTGGGTGGCGGCGCTGCGCGCGCGCGCGCACACACACACACACACACACACACGGTAACAGAGGAAGGAAAACAACGACAACGCGAAAAAAAAAAGGTGGCTAATAATAAGTGCATACAGTATAAAAATAAATAAACAATTATTTATTCATCGATGTAAATAACAACAAGCAGCAGCACGCGCACAAAGGCAGAGGATGTTAATGAGAGAAGGACTGCGGAGATTTACACAAACGCAGCCGAACAATTAGGCCTCATCACACACACACACACACACACGCACAAGCGCGCGCTGCGCGCGACTGTAATCTCTAACGCAGAATGAAAAACGGCTCAGATTTAGGACGTTAAAATCGGCCTTCGGTGAAAATGTCTAACACACACACACACATACACACACACACACACACACCAGTGCGCACACGCTGGATTAATGTAGTTGCGCCTGGCCACACAATACCGCCTTTATACAGCTCGCTTTCATTAACATTCCCGACCATCATAATCCAAACACACACAGCATCCCGACACACACACACACACACACAAACACACACACACCTCAGTGTGAATAAAGCGATGATCATCCCTACCTCATCCGTCAGTCCTGCTGCTGCTCCTCCGCGGTTTTTATCCTCAGTAAATCCGTGAAACCGAGCAGGAACCCGGAGCGCGCGCGGAGCTGTGATTAGCGCACAAAACGCACGCGAGCTTCACATGCTGGAAACTGCGCACAAGCGATGTGCAGGAGAGGAGGAGGAGGGGCACGCGCAGGGCTTACGCAAACTGCGTAGCGCAGAACACACACACACACACGGAAAGCATCTCTGCCGGGGTGTTGCAGTGTGTTTGTAGGTTCAGACTGGAGATTAAACCTGTGTGTTAGTGTGTGTGTGTGTGTGTGTGTGTGTAACTGAATCTCAGGTACAGGTAAGTATGCTCAAAGCTCAAAGTAAGTATTAATGGTTACATGTAGTATATATAATTATTAAGGGTCATTATTTACTTATAACTATTAATGACCAGTAATACTTATGACCAGTAATGCTTATGACCAGTAATACTTATGAACATTAATGTTTATGACCTGTAATACTTATGACCAGTAATACTTATGACCAGTAATACGTATGACCAGTAACACTTATGAACATTAATTGTTATGACCTGTAATACTTATGACCAGTAATGCTTATGACCATTAATGCTTATGACCATTAATGCTTATGACCAGTAATGCTTATGACCATTAATGTTTATGACCAGTAATGCTTATGACTAGTAATACTTATGACTAGTAATACTTATGACCAGTAATTCTTATGACCATTAATGCTTATGACCAGTAATACTTATGACCAGTAATTCTTATGAACATTAATGCTTATGAACATTAATGCTTATGACCAGTAATACTTATGACCAGTAATTCTTATGACCATTAATGCTTATGACCAGTAATTCTTATGACCATTAATGCTTATGACCAGTAATTCTTATGACCATTAATGTTTATGACCAGTAATGTTTATGACCAGTAATACTTATGACTAGTAATTCTTATGACCATTAATGCTTATGACCAGTAATACTTATGACTAGTAATGCTTATGACCATTAATGCTTATGACCAGTAATACTTATGAGCATTAATGTTTATGACCAGTAATGCTTATGACCAGTAATACTTATGACTAGTAATTCTTATGACCATTAATTCTTATGACCAGTAATACTTATGAATAGTAATGCTTATGACCATTAATGCTTATGACCAGTAATACTTATGAACATTAATGTTTATGACCATTAATGCTTATGACCAGTAATACTTATGACTAGTAATTCTTATGACCATTAATGCTTATGACCAGTAATACTTATGACCAGTAATGCTTATGACCAGTAATGCTTATGACCAGCAATACTTATGACCAGTAATACTTATGACCAGTAATACTTATGAACATTAATAATTATGACCAGTAATACTTATGACCAGTAATGCTTATGACCATTAATACTTATGACCAGTAATACTTATGACCAGTAATGCTTATGACCAGTAATACTTATGACCAGTAATACTTATGACCAGTAATGCTTATGACCATTAATGCTTATGACCAGTAATGCTTATGACCATTAATACTTATGACCAGTAATGCTCATGACCATTAATATGTGACCCTAAACACTTATGACCATTAATAATTTTACTATTAATATCCTTACTTTGAGCTTTGACAATGTTTATGTCTAGCTTAGAATGAGTTACATTACTAACATACACTAACACACACAAACACTCAATCACAATCTGACACACACTAACAAAGAGGTTTACTCTCCACTCTAAACCTACAAACATACTGCAACACCAAGAAGAGTTTTCTGTGTGTATGTGTGTGTGTGTATTTGTGTTCTGCATTCATTAGACTAGACAACATTTTTCTATGTGAGTCTATAAACAGGATTTCATACAGGTGTTTTCCACTTTTCCATAAATTCCAGAAGAACCTAAATGGAGAACCTAATTAAAAAATGTAGTTAGCCGTTAAGATATGAATTAATCTACATCCCTAAACACTGATTCTGAAATATTTCCACTGCACTGACTCGAAAGAAGAAAGCGATTCTGATTGACTGACTTGTTTAACTATTTTAATGAGATCATTTCAGCATTTCATTTTGTAGGTTCATCAGTTAAAAACTACTTTGTCATTTAAATAGTTTCACTAATAATGAACGATTAGATTTCAAAGGATCAACACTTCCTCACTGTCGGAAATGCTGTTACTCTACATTCAAACTAGCCCTTGCTGCTTGGCGTGGTGAGTCCAGAATTGTCTTAGTTCTGATGAGAAATGGCAGCAGTCAAAATATACAAAATACACATGGGAAAAAGAAAGTACACCCTCCTTCAGTTCTATGCTTTTTATGTATCAGGTTCTCACCAACTTCTATAAACAAATAACCTCAAATGACAAAAAATACAATGGCAGATTTCAATATGTCATAAATATTTCCCCAAAAAGTAAATCAACATTAAGAAACCAGGAGAGAAAAAATAAGAACACCCTATAGTTCAGTAACATGTAGAACCACCTTTAGCAACAATAAATTGAAGTAAAGATTTTCTGTAGGAGTTTATGATTCTCTCACATCATTCTGGAGGAATTTTGGCCCATTCCTCTTTACAACATTGCTTCAATGTTTGAGGGCATTCTTTTATGCACAGCTCTCTTAAGATCCCACCATGGCATCTCAATGGGGTTGAGGTCTGGACCTTAACTTGGCCATTCCAACACATTCTTTTTTTTTTTCTTCGGCCATTCAGATGTCAATTTGCTGGTGTGTTTGGCATCATTGTCCTGTTTCATAATCCAATTTTGGCCCAGCTTAAGCTGCTGGACAGATGGCCTCACATTTGTCTCAAGAATATTCTGGTGTAAAGCAGAGTTCATTGTTGTCTAAATGACTGCAGGTTTCCCAGGTCCTGCGGCTGCAAAACAAGCCCAAATAATCACCTCTCCATCACCAGGCTTCACAGCTGGTATGAGGTGTTTGTGATGATACACTGTAATTGTTTTTTGTCAAACATGGCACTGTGCATGATGACCAGACATCTCCACCTTGGTCTCATCAGTCCAAAGGATATTGTTCCAAATTAATTTAAATAATGCTGTTTCTTTTTCATCAATAATTTTGTGCTATTGTTCTCATCTGTTGTATTTTTCACTTTCTCTTCTTCCATATTTTCATTTTTTCAAAGATCGCTTTTGTGTTTTTTGTCTAAAGACAGCGAGCGGAGGCCATCCACTCCAAAGCTGTGTAAAATAATATCAACAAATCTTCAACTAAGGATTGTAAACAGCATGTCTAACATTCAGCTTGTTCAGTGTGTTGAGTGCAGGATGTTTAGTCACTCTTCATCCGTCATTAGTAATAGCTTTATTTGTGATAAATGCATGTTAGTTAGGTCTCTGGCGGAGAAGATTGCAGCATTAGAGGTGTGCTTCCAGACTCTAGAGAGGGTTAATGAGAGTGAGAGCAGCGTAGTTTCTGTAGGGGAAAGTCTGGATGCCTTAGGCGGAGTTAGTAATCCCCCAACTCCAGCATTAGAGCCCTCACAGCGGGGTGAATGGGTGACGACTCGGCGGCATAATCGCAAAGCTAATGCTAAGGCTCGCACCACTCCTCTCCGCTTCACGTGTCCAGCAGGTTTGCTCTCTTCAGTAGTTTACCCAACCTGTTGAAAGAGCTCTAGTTATAGGAAACTCTATTTTATGGCATTTGAAAATTAGCTAGGCCTTTAGGGGCACACTCGACATAGCAGGTAATCTTAGGGTCTTAGGCAAGCACAAGTTTTCAAAGATAGTTATTCATGTAGGAGCTAATGATATACGCCTTCGTCAGTCGGAGGTTACTAAGAGTAACATGGTAGAGGTGGGTAAATTAGCGAAGGAGATGTCCCATGCAGTAGTATGCTCTGGCCCCATCCCAATGTGGCATGGCGATGTAGCTTACAGCAGGTTATGGTCGCTGAACTGCTGGATGTCCAAGTGGTGCTCCGAAAACAATGTGGGCTTTATAGATAACTGGACTATCTTTGAGGGCAAGGCTGGCCTGCTAGGGCGGGACGGTGTCCATCCCACTCGGGAAGGTGCTGCTCTCATTTCTTGCAGCATAGCACATAGTCTCAGAACAGGCCTAGTTAATCGGTGACAATCCAGAGCCAAGGCCAGGGGGCAGACAAGCAGGCTAAACCGACCATCTGCTAGCTGCAATGAGTCGTCACTTAGCTTACAACATATTGAGACTGTGTCTGTTCCCTGAGCTAAACAAAATTATATACATACTCAGACAGTTTGTTTTAATAACCTAATTAACATAAGATTTGTTCATACTGAAAGCACAGCCAGCACCTTTGATCTGAAGCTAGGACTGTTAAATATTAGATCTCTTAAAAGCGATTATTGTTAATGAAACTATTACTGATGAGAAGTTTAATGTACTGCATTTAGAGAAACGTGGATTAAACCAAATGAGTATGTAGCATTAAATGAAGCTAGTCCTCCTGGATACAGTTACATACATCAGACCCATCTAACTGGCAGAGGAGGAGGCGTCACAGTTATTTATAATGAGAATCTAGAAGTCAAACATAAACCTAGTCATAAACTCAACACATTTGAAGTTCTTTATACTAACATAACATACATAGCCACAAAAAATAAGTCTACCCAGTACTGGTTCCAGTAATTATTACTTACAGACCCCCAGGGCCATATTCTGAATTTCTTTGTGAATTTGCCAATTTCATCTCTAACCTGGTTGTTTCTTTGATTCAATTCAATTCAGTTTTATTTGTACAATGTGGACATTGTCACAAAGCAACTTTACAGAAATAACGGCCCTCTCCTGGCTCAGGTCTTATTTGACTGATCGTTATCAGTTTGTAGACGTAAATGGTGACTTCTCTTCTCTTACTAAGGTAAATTTTATTGTTCCACAAGGCTCTGTTTTAGGCCCACTGCTCTTTTCTCTATATATGCTACCTCTGGGCAAAATTATTCATAAACATGGTATTAGCTTCC
>JAKKZJ010000001.1:31457514-31475997 GCA_033441845.1 Pangasius mekongensis | reverse complement strand
GATGGTGGAGTGGCTGCTGCTTTATGTCCCAGGAGCCCTCATGTCTGTGTTAGCTTCTGGCTCTCCCTTTTAGTTATGCTGTCACAGCTAGTCTTGCCAGACTCCCTCCTTTCATTCAGAGCACAATGTATCTTCTTAAACCATTACAGTACAAGAGTATACCTAACAATCTTTGCCCCCCACTTCCCCATCTCTCTATGTTAAGCTACACATGTTATTCCTGAGATGCCAGTGATCCTGACTTCTTCTGCCCTCCCGACCTGCCTGATCCATCCTGATGCCCTACTTCTGCTTGGAGCCTCATTCACCTGAAAATCACTCTGCTGAGGATGGCCCCACATAAGCAGCCTACAGATAACGATGGGTTTACTGTGAATTTTGTCCTTGGATAGCCTAAAGACTGCATTTGCTAAGAACAGTTTATACTCAAGTCTCCAGCTGAACAGTTGATAACTTCAGATACAAAAGACTAAAATTTAAAACTCTACTTGACTGCCTGACTTTATAATACACAGTTACAGAAGTGAAATGATTTATAATCGCACTATCTGGTGTCACCCAGATGAGGATGGGTTCCTTTTGAGTCTGGTTCCTCTCAAGGTTTCTTCCTCATATCATCTCAGGGAGTTTTTCCTCACCACCGTCACCTCTGGCTCACTCATTAGGGATAAATTTCAATTTCAATTTTATATCCAGACTTTCTTTAAAGCTTTGTGGCAATGTCCATTGTTAATAGCACTATATAAATAAAATTGAATTGAACTGAATGGAATTAGTACATTATAATATCCTTTTCACTCTTGGTGAAGCCGGACACAATGTTTCTTAACCAATCATATGTTGCTGATAACATAGAGCATTGTGCAATAACACTGATATAGAAAATGATATTCAAATGTCTTTTTCCCTTATACTCATCATTAAGCAAACTTTTCATTGTGGAATTATGATCTGTAAAGTAAAAAGTACCCATAAGTACTTGAGAACTACAGGTTTCACCATTTGTCGACATCACTGGGACTTCATTCAGGAATTCATAGCTAATGTTTTTGCTGGGATTTCAACTATTTTAAGGCTCCTTCAACAAAATCTAAACTATGCAGGCTTCATTATTTTACCAGTTGATGCTGAAGTGGGTGTATGATGTCAATTTTAGGCCCTGTTTACATGTATACAGATTTTTTAAATTAAATGTTCAGTGACAGTACATGATAAACTGTTATATCAGCTTCATATAATTAAGAGCTGTGCATTGAGTGTTAGAGGAGAAATGCCAAAAAACATCAACCTGGCCAAAGGTTGTTAAAGGAAACTTGATAAACAAGAGGATTCATATGAGTAGACTGATGATGAGGTGTAACTACTGCTGAAGGTTCCACCTGAATACAAATTGTTCTCCTGGGTCTTATGCTAGATCTGTGTTCTCGCTGGATTCAGGAGTAGCATAGCACAGATCAGATTCTGTTCCCTCCTCACAAGGGTGTAATAATTAAAACAGTGAAATTAAACTGCGAACGTTATGAAATACCACATAACAGCATAAAAACAATCTGATCAGCAGCTTTGATAAACTGAGTCCTAGCACATTCATGATGCACGCTAGACTAGAGTTTTAACACTTCTCCAACTTTGTGGACTTAGGTTTTCAAAATGCCATTTTCATGTGAACAGGAAGCCAAATCACAGAGAAAAAAGAAAATTCATAAAATATCCATATATGTGTGGGGGCAGGGTCTCAGTGTCTCAGATATCAAATTCTTGTGTTTGAAACCCTTTTTCACCTTCTTCAGTTTTTTGATCCAGGGCTTCTGAGCACGTGCAAACTCTCGCTTCAGGTCATGTGATTCACGAAAACCACAAAACATCTTCCTCGGAAATGCGTCCTTCTGCCAGGAACGAATGTGCTGTCCATCCTCCGAAACAAGGGAGTGAGAGATAGATGTGTGCAGAATGGACAGACGCTCAGCGGAGGAGAAAAAACACTGCCATGCCCTCAAGAGGGACCCATACATCGGTCCTAAAAGAAAAACAGAGACAGAGCGAGAGAGAGCGCAAGAGCATAGTGTGTACTGTATAGTATGCATATGGTATAGACATATAAAGTGGATATAAAAAGTTTACACACCCCTGTTAAAATTGCAGGTTTTTGTGATGTAAAAAAATTAAACAATGATAAATCACATCAGATCTTTTTCCACCTTTAATATGATGGAGCAAACCAACAAAATTCAAGTGAAACACATATAGAAACATTTTAGGAAAAAAAAAACTTACAGTAACCTGGTTGCATAAGTATGCACACCTCTTAACTAATACTTTGTTAAAGCTCCCTTTGCTTGTAATGCAGCACTGTTTTGGGTAAGAGTCTACCAACTTGGTACATATTGGTTTGGCAATTTTATTCCACTCTTTCTTACAAAAATGCTTCAGATCTATCAGACTGTGAGGCAATCTCCTGTACACAGCCCGCTTCACATCATTCCACAGGTTTTTAATAGGATTTAGATCTGGACTCTGACTGGGTATTTTTCTTCTGAAGCTGTTCCTTTGTTGACTTTGATTTGTGCTTTGGGTCGTTATGGAAGGTCATTTTTTTAGCCTATAGCTGTTTAAAAAAGGTCTGCAGGCTTTGTGATTGGTATTGGTATTAGTTTGATATTTGGGGCTATCCACAATTCCCTCTATCCAGTCCCAGCTGAAGAGAAGCAGATATTTTGTCACAAGATTTGGCAAAACTTAGGCAGACTTGGAAGTTTTTTTTATCATGAGAAAGGGTTAGGGTTATTTTTATGCATGTGAAGAATTCAAGAGATTGTTGGGAGTGATGCAGGGTAAAGTACAGTAATCAGTACTTGACAGAGGTTCCTGCAGCTCCTTTAATGTTGCTGTAGGTCTCTTGGAAGCCTCCATGGTAACTGTTCTTCTTGTTCTTTCTTAATTTTGGAGGGACATCCTGTTCTTGGTAATGTCACTGTGGTGCTCCATTTCTCTACTTGTTGATGATGACCTTCACAATGTTCCATAGTATATTCAGTGTTTTGGAAATTCTTTTATACCGCTCTCCTGATCTACATGTTTAGACAGTGAGATCCTGTACAGGGTTTGTGAGCTCTTTGTGGACGTTTGTGTGATGTTTGTGTGATGTTTGTTGGATGTTTGTTGCCTCTGCAGTCAGATGAAACCATGAACATCACAAGAAAATCCTATAGAAACAGCTGGTCTTTATTTGGGGTTAATCAGAATCATGTCATTGATGACAAGTGTATAATAATTACTGTTGAACATGAGTTTGAATGTGATTGGTTAATTCTTAGGACAGTCACATGCCCCATTATAAAAGGGTGCACACTTATGCAACCAGGCTGTTATAAGTTTTTTTTATTATTATTTATTTATTTTCTAAAATATTTCTATTTGTTTTTAGCCTAAATTTTGTTGGTGGCTATATGACATTAAAGGTGGAAAAAGATCTGACATAATTTATCTCGGTTTAATTTTTTTTCTACATCACAAAAATGTTAACACACACACACACACACACACACACACACAGGTGTATAAAATCTATAAGAAAGCCCTGCTTTGACCTTGTGTGGAGCACCCATGCCCTCCCACTGAATCATGTCCAAGGTGATACCGGTGCCACTATCTCTATCAGAATGGAAAAGACCACTAAGATGTGTGAGTAATGTAATTTTTCTCAGAATCACTGTACTAATCAGACTATACAACTTTTATAACAAGCAGTGTGATGTTTGTTGGATGTAGCAGTGAACACACTACACAGTCACACACTTCACCAACTCCACCTAGAGAAAGCAGGCCTGATACCTAAATCCTGGTTTCTCAAAAAAAATAAATGTGAAAGCTGTCTATCATGTCTATATGCACTTTTTTCTACAGAAGCAAGAAAAAGAGAAATAAGAGCGAAACTGTGGATGAAGGATTTGTTGTGGAGATGCACACACACAGTAGTGAACACACACCCAGAGCAGTGGGCAGCCTTTTTTTTTTTTGTTTGCTGTTGTGCCCAGGGAGCATTTGAGGGTTCGGTGCCTTGCTCAAGGTTCTCACCTCAGTCATGGTACTGAGGGTGGGAGAGAGCGCTGGTCATTCACTCCCCCACCTACAATCCCTGCCGGACCCGAGACTCGAACCCGCCACCTTCAGGTTCACCTTCGCGTTACAAGGCCGACTCTCTAACCATTAGGCCTTGATTTCCTCCCAGACTCGTATTGGCTGTTTCTCATCGCTGCCTTTGCTGCAAGTCATAGAGGTGCTCACACTCCACAATTCATCACAGAGAATATCAGCCATACTTGAAAATACTGGAGTGTCAAAAAATCATCATAACCCGTTTAATGGTGGTGAAAAGTTCTTTCTGAACTCTGAAAGCCCACTGAGCTGCTGATGGTGCAATACTCCAAAATCATCAAAAGAATCCAAACACCCCATTAAGAGTCACCAAGAGAAAGGAAACCATAATGTACATCTGTGGCCACTGTCACTGTTCCTGAATGGAAACAAAGTTGAAGAACTTCAGCCATTTTCTCCTACCTGAAATTCTCCACCGGCTCCCATCATAAAGGTACCCTTAGATCATCTGGGGATGAACCCAATGGAGCTCAAGGGCTTTGATAATACACCCTGTTGCTAGTCGTACCAGAATGGCAGACTTGCAAACAAACTCCTCCAGGGAAGTGGTGAGTCAGTGGTTAAACCTCTGAACCACTGAAATGAAGGTCATGATTTCAAGCCCCAGCAAAACTGGAACTGGAATACTGGGGAAACAGGATAGGCTATGGCTTTGTGAAGCATCACACAAAAAGTAGAGGATATGAGGAGTTCTAACAAATGACCATAATGATGCATTCCTTGAGTGAATTTGGAATTGCCTACTCTTCTCTATCTTACTCTTTCAAATCTGACTAGGGAAGATAAAGTGGACCTCTGAACCTGAAGAAGATTCAAGATGCTTTTCTTGCCATTTACATCACAGGTACACTGGAATTCTGGCACAAATCTGGTTATGAAAGTTCACAAGAAGGTATTGCATATGACAAACACGTGAGAAATATTGCACATGCCTTCCATTAGCATCAGTGTTTAATTGTGCTAGTCATTCAACTTCCAGAGAAATGCTGAGGCACGATCTCATTCTAGGAATTCAGACGTGATATCCAATGGTATACATCTGTAGAAAACACAGAAACAACGGAGTCCAAATATTTAGAAGAACTCTGCTTCTACCTAATTGCATTGCAGACTACATGCTGATATAGTGGATGTTCCAGTGAAGAAAAACACTATGCCTGGGGAAACAGGTGGATCCATAGCCTATGGGAATTGAATAACTAGCACATAACTGAAATGCTGAAGGTCTCTCTCAGTTTCCTGGTGCTCAGTGCTAACACTATGATGCCAATAATAGGAGACCTTGTCACATGTGTGAGGGCTCTACACTATGGGTTATGAGTATAGGGATATCCTGGATAGATCCCAAGTACCGCACAAACCCACAGATGGAGGGCAGTTATGGCTCTCACTGCCTGGACTAACAGTTCATATGATTCATATGAAGCAGAATAAAAATAATTCAAGCTGCAGACAGCAAGAAGATGAAACAAAGCAAGCAAACATTGTCTTATATTTGATCACAAAGCCGAAACCAAGATTTATACAATCACAAACTCCACAGATTCCTCACCATCCATTTACTGTTTATATCTGAACAAATAAATGCACATCTTTTAGTATTAAATCTATAAAGCTGTTGAGGAAACATGGTCTCCAGGTCTTCCTCTTATACCACAGCAGTTTCCCAATGAATCAATTTATTAATTATTAAAGAATGGCATCATAACTTCAGAATCAGAAAAACTTTACTGCCTATGAGCTGTGCTCACCAGAATTAGTTTTGGTTTGGTGCCAGTGTGCATCAAAACATACAGTGCAGCAACATCAAAGGACAGTGCATCAAACAGTGCAGAAGGATCAGACAGTGCAGCAGACATGATTACACAGAGACAGGACATAAGACAAGAGACAAAAGCCAGTGTGTACAAACTGCAGTGAAAAAAATGAAAGGTGGTTCTGTAAGAGTTGCTATGGACTGGAGTGGTTGAGTAACTGGATAGCTTCTGGAAAGAAATCGTTCCTGTGGTGTGTAGTTCAGGAGATGATGGACCTGTAGCACCTCTGCAATAGCAGCTTGACAGAGAGGTGGTTGCTTGGATGTTTGGTGTCTGCAGCAATTTTCATGGAGCTCCTCTTTGCCCTGATGGGGTATAGATCCTTCGTTTTGGTGAGTTTACAGCCGATGATCTCCGCTGGGTGGACCACTTGCTGCAGTCTGGTCTTGTTGATGGAAGAGGCAGAAGGGAACCAGACTGTAATGGAGGTAGTGAGCACACTTTCTTTGATGGCTGAGTAAAATCTTTTCAGGAAGAGCTGAGATACATTGAGCTTCCAGAGTTGTTGAAAAATGAACAGTCTTTTCTGTGCTTTCTTGAGGATGATGGTTATGATGTTAGCCCACTTCATTGAGTTGGTGAAGGTGATCCCTAAGAATCTGAAAGACTCAACCTTGGACACAGCTGAGCTGTTGATTGTCAGGGGTTGGCAGGCAGATAGATACTTCTGGAAGTCACCCAGCATTTCACACTCCTTGGCAGCATTAAGTTCAAGGCTGTTTGGGCACAGCCCACTACAGTTGTGTCATCTGTGAACTTGATTTTGATGGAGCTGTCTGTTGTGGTGCAGTGATTGGTATAAAGGTAGTACTGCTGTTGCTGAGGATAGCCCCACATGGACAGCCTAAAGATCAGTGAGATTACTGTGGATGGTACCACATAGAAACCATGAAGATGGCTTAGGACTGCAATTGCTGCAATTTTTTTGAACAGTTTTGAACTCAAGTCTCCATCATTGAACAGTTGGTAACTTCAACAAAATGGACTCATTTTAAAACTATAATGAATTCAGAAATGACTCTGATGCTTATATTCTTAAGTTGCTCATAAGGTCATAGGTTCCTGGTTACACAATTGCACCTTTTACTATATAGTATACAACTATAGAAGGGAATGATTTATAATTGCACTATCTGGTGTCACCCAGATGAAGATAGGTTCCCTTTTGAGTCTGGTTCCTGTCAAGAAATCCTTCCTCATATCATCTCAGAAAGTTTGCCACCGTTGCCTCTGGCTTGCTCATTAGGGAAAAATTAATAATTAAAAACTTTTTTTTTTAATTTATATATTTCTGTGAAGCTGCTTTGTGACAATGTCCATTGTTGAAAGCCCTATACAAATAAAGTTGAATTGAATTGAAATGATCACAGGATTGGTGAGAGAACTCAGGCCTGTACTACTCCTGTGCTGATTGTTATGGAGTCTGAGAGGTGGGGGCACAATTCCACAAACTGCTTCCTTCCGATCTGAAAATTGGTGATCCCCTGACCAATGTTGGATTAGCTCAGGAACAACAGTGTTGAAGGTGGAGCCAAATATCTTATCATAGGTGTTAGAAGAGTGCTGTAGGAACTTGTGAAGGCACAGGTTCACTGCATCATCAACTGATGTTACAGCAACTGGTCTTTAATCTTTCAGTCCTGTTAGCTTGGACATTTTGAGCACAATGTTGGATGCTTTGAAGCAGTCAGGGATGATGCAGAATTGTAGGGAGGTGTTGAAAATGGGGGTGAATACAGGAGCTAGTTGATCTGCACAGTGTTGTAAGGGGCCAGGTGAGACACCCTTTGGTCCAGCTGCTTTCCTGACATTCTGCTTGCTGAAAATCTTGTAAACATCCTCCTGCTTCACTGACAGTGCTGATGATACTTCAGTGGTGAGAGACAGGTTGTGACACTTTTATCTTTGGTGTTAAGTTGGAGGGGAGAGGAGAGAGGCGGAAGGTGTCGATGGGGGAAGCCTTTTTACTGCTGGAGTATGTGTTGACGGGGAGACATTGTTGATGTGCAGGTAGGACAGATGAGAACCAGTCGTCAATGGTCAAAACAACAGTAAAACTGGTTCAGTTGGTTGCCCAGCTTGAATGATGCAGGTGCTTGAATGCTCTTCTGTTTGAAGTTGCAGAGTCTCTGCAAGGAGTTGCTTCCTGTTGTTTTCTGCATAGTGTGTGCTTTAGCCATGATTCTACGAGCCAGAATGCTGAGATGCAAGCAAAGTCCTTGCTAGTTCTAACAAGTTGTGCAGCTCATCTATCTTGTTAGCAAGGGAGCGCACATTGGAGAGACAAAGCACTGGAATTGAAGTCCAGATGCCTTTTTGCTGCCAGTGAGCTAATGCACCTCCTCGCTTGCCTCTGTATTGCCTGTGTGAGCATGTTTGCCAGCCAGCATCTTTGTTTACCTTCAGTTGGTGATGTAAAGACAAAATGTCCACTTTACATAGAAAAACAGGTGTTAAATCTGATGGTAAGTTGTCCTTTAGTTTCAGCAGTTCCTCTAGTGAAAAGGTAATCTTTTTCTTTCCCTCTGTAGTTACTTATGTTGTGGAATGTTGGAAATACAAGTTTGTTCCTGTTGTTACTTACATTATAGCAGCTATCAACAGTCATTCCTTCAACAGTCTCTCTTTTTTCTTTCTTTATGAAGTTAATAAGACAAAAAAAATCACAGCTTGCCATGTTACCAAGAAACAGCAAAGCATAAGCTCCTCTGTCCTGAAGGTGTCGGAAAACTTAAAGCTAAATGAAATTCCTTCCATAAATATTAAATAAATGTCTCCTTACTGAAAACTTCACCATATCAAAGATTACACATGTTTTAAAAGGATTGAAAATAATCAACACCTTGATTCAATCAGAATCCAGAATTCAACAGCAACAAGGTGTAACAAAAAGTGTGTAGTGTGTACTCACTGGAGTCAGTTATTTTTTTCCACTTGTTGCTCCACTCAGTGAGTTGTTGAGCGTACTGTTTCTCCACTCGAGCCCGGTCTTTAAAACAGTCCACAATGATATCACACACCTGGAATGAGTCTTGGGTCCTGTGCACTGTACAGGCATAGTTACCCGGCTGAAACACACACACACACACACACACACACACACACACACACACACACACACACACACACATTTTTAATAAACAAGCAATTTCATAACAGGAACTGTCAATGTCTTTACATTATCAGTGGTGACTACAAAGAGCAATAAACACACACACACACATACACACACACACACAGAGAGAGAGAGCGAGAACTAAAATACAATTTTCTCACCATCCAGAAGCTGGTTTCATCCTGTGTATCTGCCATGGCTACAGCTTCACACACCTGAAGGAAGTGTATGAGAGTTAAAGGACAAGGGCCGAGTTTGTGAGAGTGTGTGAGTTTATGCCTGTGTGTGTTAACTGGAATCTGGCAGCAGGAATAGAATCCCCTCCCAAACATTCCACTATCCAGCAGAGGCATCCCAAAATAAACGGCAAACGAAAGGTCAACACACACACACACACACACACACACACACACACACACACACACACACAGACACATGCACACATCTGCCATACAGTAGTGTCCCAGACATCACCATATACACAACTGTCTCTCTCTCTCTCTCTCTCTCTCTCTCACACACACACACACACACACACACACACACACACACACACACACACACACACACACACAGAGTCAGCTCAATTTAGCTCCTTTAAAACATGATCACACTCATACCATTGGTGATCTGCCACACACGGGACATAGACACACACACACACACACACACACACAAAACTGATCCACATTAATTATATTATACATAATTATGCTACACTGTGTGTGTGTGTGTGTGTGTGTGTGTGTGTGTGTTTGAGAGAGTATCATGTTTTAAAGGAGCTAAATTGAGCTGCTTTACTGTGTTTCAGTGTAGTTACTTAATCAGTTATAGTCATTTTTGAATGACATGTTTTAAGATGAAGTTTAAAAAGTTTTGTTAAAACCCTTAGTGGTTGAATGTAACATGTTACACTTAGAGTTCTGATAAGCCATCTTGCAACATTTAAAACCATGTAACCAAAACTAATGTAACCAGTCACCAATTATATGAATGAGTTAAAAATAGATATTTAGACAGAACAGCTGTGTTTCTCTTTATGCAGAAACCACTGAGCTGGAAGTGAAGAGTCCCTCACATTCAAAGTATATGCAAATTTCCTGTGTATATGGAAGATGGCAAAAAATGCTCCCAGTATGTATGTATAAATGTAATATGAAAGAAACTTTAGTTGATGTACTAAGTGTACTTGCATGCAAATAGACCTCTTTGTCTTACTGAATTTATCAGTATTGTCCCTAACTAAGGGACTACAGTACAGTATTTATCTGTTTGACTGGAGTTACAAATCCGTACGCATTTACATACCCAAGAACTTGATGAACAACTTTCAGTGAGAAAAACACTACAGCTACAGCCACAGAAGATACTTCTGGACATGTTCAAAGTCATGCTCATACCCACCTGAGAAGAGAATCCACCTTCTTCTGGGTGAAGAGAGAGAACACATAGTATTAGGTATGCTCTTGTCCTGTAATGGTTTTAAAAAGATGTACATTTACTCTAGAGTGCAAGACTCTGGCAAGACTAGCTATGACCGAGTAACTAAAAGGGAGAGTTAGAATGTCTTCCCCCTCCTGTGAACGCTGCTGCAACACCAATCAAACCCCTCCCAACACCCACCTGATCTAATCAAACCCCTCCCAACACCCACCTGATCTAATCAAACCCCTCCCAACACCCACCTGAACTAATCAAACCCCTCCCCACACCCACCTGATCTAATCAAACCCCTCCCAACACCCACCTGATCTAATCAAACCCCTCCCCACACCCATCTGATCTAATCAAACCCCTCCCCACACCCACCTGATCTAGTCAAACCCCTTCACCATGTTATGCCCTGAAATTTCACATTTCATTTCATGTGTGTGAAGCATGTGACATGATGTGAGCAATACAGCGAGTCCCAAAAGTCTCCATACAGAGGGGAAATTAACACTTTTTAACAAAATGTCTTCCAAAATTCTTCATACTTAGTTTATTTTATTTTTTTCAGTAGTCTTTAAGAATGCTTTTGACAAAAGAAGAACGTATTGAAATCATTCCCATGGCTGGATCGGGAATCTGTCGCAAGGTTGTGATGGAGATGCAATCACATGCATAACAGCAGATGTGTTAAAACAAGTTCATCAGGAGTGGGAGAGATGATTGTGTGTATTTACAAAGAAATGTAGGGGAATTTTTTTGTAAATAAAGTTACATTTTTCTAAAATGTGTTAATTTCCCCTATGTGTGGAGACTGTTCGACAGCTTGTACAGTGTTTCATGTAAAAATGAACATGTGAAAATAAATGAATTGGATAATAAACTCACATGTAAAAAAATCAAATCATAAGCCCTACATATGCCAATAAATGAATCAGAAATCATGTAAAGTCACATAGTTATGTGGTTATGTGAAGGCAATGTGATTTTTCTTTAAGGCCCAACCTTCTGTAACAGTACTGACTGTGAATTACTGTTACAGAGCTGTGAGTGCAGCTCAGGAACATTACTATCCTACACACTATAGCTTTAGCCACAGTGTCAGTTTTATTATTTGACCAGTTCCCACTCTGCAGCTGTTCCTAGTTAAGAATTCCTGGTGTGAATGGTCTGGAATTTGGGGTGTGGAGGCTGATCCTGGATCAAAAGGAGAACACAGACATATGGAGTATAATTCTCATTTATTCAAACATCTTAATCATTATTCTCAGATCATCACCATCATAAATATCATCCTTACATAGCAACAGAAATACCTGATAAATCTATAGAGCTCTGCATAAATATCTGTCATATATTTATAATTTAATGTATATCCAAGTGCTTAATAATTTCATAGATTTTTACTGTGTTCTAAAATATTGTTTTCTTTCCTTTAAATAAAATTAAGTGATCTTATCATCTTTGCACTAAACTCCCACACACTTAAATCTGTGCATGTTGTACAGCGAGATGAAGAAAACCTATAAATTTATGGCGTTCTGTGATCTGGAAGACCAATTACCCTTACAGTGTGAAAATTCTTTATGTACTTAACCGTTAAATGCTTACTCTTATTCTTATTACCATTTTATTATTATCATTATTGTGAGTAGAAATAAAAATTGTAAAGCTAATGTTCATCATCATAATCATCATCATCATCATCATCAGAACGCAAGTAATGATGAGTATGACACGAACATTACCTGTACACAGGTTTACAACAATAAAGATCATTGCAATGTATCTCTACAGTAAACTTTACATCACCATAGCAACAGAGAAATGCTGCCATCACCGTGAGTAAATAAAATCAAACCAGGATTTTAGGAATGAGGAAGCAGACTTGAATTTTTATCCTCTGTCAAGGCTGAGGGCGCTCTCAGGTGTTGAGTTTCTCAGGTGGATCACACTGAGGTTAAACACACTAGCAGCTTAGCACGGATTTTAAGACATTTTTATATTAAATGGTTGGTTTGCTGTTTTTGTGTGTCAGAGTTTATAATGTTCATCTGCAGAGATAAGCGACTTGTTTGAGAGCCCTGTTTTCTGTGTAATGTACACCCTTCAGCTCTGAGTTCCTTCATCTCGCAGTCGTTCATTCGGTCCCTCTGAGGAAACAGTGGAGACAGAAAATGGAGATGACAATCTGAAAGGAAGAGTGAGAAGAAGTTGCATCATCGTTATTATTAGAGATGCATAGATACCAGTTTTTTCAGATCGAGTATGAGTATGCAGAGCACGCAGCAAAGTATCAGCAAGTGTGGTCATTCAAAATGAGTGCAATGTGCCTTAGTGCTCACAGAAATGAAGTCCTGTCTCACATGCGTTTCTCTGCACACTCACTTCACTGCTCCATGCTCATGGATACCTTTGTGTATATGGAAAATCTATGCACGGTTGCTGATACTGCTCTGCGCACTCAGGTCAGCCATCCTCACGCTCTCTGTCAAACACACTGTTTACTGTAAATGCCATAAAAATGTTTTATCTGGTTATTTATATTGCAGGAAGATGCCACATTTTGTTCTCTTGATATTTTCACAGAATCTACTCTGCTATGCTTTGATCATTAATAATGAAATATGTCCAGATTGCTGTCTTTTTATGTTGTGTGTTAATTAGTGTGACAACTTACACTAGGCTTATGTCACATAGCATTACCTGGCAAGTGCAGTCTTTAGGCTATCCAATGAAGATTGTGCACATGTTCCAGAAGCTCCAGAATAACATGATACAACTTTATTTGAACTCATGGTAAAACCTCCTTTTATTTTCTTTTTTTGTAATATTTTCTCACCTCTCAGTGAGTCTCTTCAGCGCTCGCTCAATGTTCATGCGATGTCCAACACGGCTCACTCCGAGATCGAGGAAGTCCTCCTTGGTCAGTGATGGCAGGTGTGAACCATCAATCTCATTGTCTAGGAAGCGCTCTCGATGCTCCGCCAGGTTCAGGTAGGTCAGCCAATCAGCAACATCATATTTGGTCCAGTATGGGAGGGGCTTGGATGCAAAAGGCCGATTGGGTGGAGGAAGGGTGAGAGGTGGTAGGTAACTCACACTGGAAGGGGAGGAGCCACCTGATAGGAAGTGTGTAGGGGAGAGAGAGTGCGAGCCTAGCAAAGGGTTTGAAGTAGGTGCTGGGGAGGAAGGAGGCATTAGAGGGGGAGTGGGAGGGAAGAAATGTTCAGCCAGAGGATGGGAAGATGATGGGGGGGTGAGGGGGGCCTGCAGATCAAAGGGAGATCCATAAAGGGAAGCAGAAGGAAAGAGAGGAAGAGAGGAAGGACGTGGTGGCCCAGGTTGTGGCCGTTCTGAACAGGAAATAAGTGGACTTGGAGCACGGCGCCGCTGGATATGAGCCTCGGAACGCCTTGATTCTGAAGCAGAAAACAAATCCAGACCTTTAGTACGATATTTAGCACGATGCTTTGGTGAAGTCGGGTATGGGGAGTAGGACACGGAGGAAGGAGAAAGAGGGGCATGAGAGAGGGATATAGGAGAGATGGGAGGGTGGCTGTATGATGGAGGGGACAATGGAGGGTGTGCAAGTGACAGAGGAGAAAGAGGGGCATGGGGCAGACAGGGAGGAGAAAGAGGACAGTGAGAGAAAGACAGAGGAGAAGGGGATGGGGTCCAGGTAGAAAAAGGAGGAGCCTGAGGGGTCAAGGTAGGGGTTAATGCAGGGGTCAAAGGAGAAGAAGGTACAGGATTAGCAGAGAGGCTAGGAACTATGGTGTTAGGTACAATATTTGTGGTTAGGGGGTTAGAAGAGAGTGTTGAGGTTAATGGAGTGGGGGTTAAAGGGTTAGGAGGCATGGTATGGGCTAAGGGACCAGGGGAAATAGTTGGGGCTAAGGGATTAGGGGTAATATTTGGTGCTAAAGGGTTAGGGGTAATAGCTGGGGATAAAGGCTTAGAGCTAACTGGACTTAAGGGGACAGGACCCAAAGAAGGGGACAGAGATCTCTGAAGTGGTTGAGAGGAGGAAAGAAGAGGTGCATGGCCTGCAGGAATTAATGAAGACATTTCTTCTGAAAACCTGTAAGAAAGAAAGATCAGATAATCTCAGATAACTTCTAGATGGATACAAACCTAGCTCCGCTGACTAGCTCCGTTTATGATTTAGGTGACTACTTCAAAACTGTCTGTAGTGGTACATCTCTGACCTTTGCATTTGCTGTGACCCTTGACCCTGCCATCCCCCGAGCTGCTGCAGCTTGTTGCTGAGTTCACTGATAATACTGGCCTTTACACTGGAAAGAGGAGAGTTTAGACGTCTGTCCATGAAAAATGGTGCCTTCACTCCTCCTTTCCCTTCCATCTTTTCATCAGGCTGGTAGAATCCTGGGGCAGCACTCGTCTGTCGCCGTAGTGATGGCACTGTTCGTCCTACCTCCACATTAGTGTGTAATTTAGCAGTGTTATGTAGGTGTGGTTTCGCATGTGTGGGTGGCGGAGGTTTGTTTTTGTGTGTGTGAGTTTTTGTGTGTGTGTCATTGTGCATTTTAATTTGGTGGTTTGTGTTAGACAGGCAAGAATCCAGGGACACCCTTCTTCCTTCCTTTATTCCACCGCTTTCTGTCCTCACTCGTCTTTCTTGTTGCCTCCTTTCTCCACTAACACTTTCTGTGTGATGGTCACTGCTGCCATGACTGTCCGGTTCCTCAATCCCAGAATCCACCACTGCTTCAGGCCAATCAAAACCCTTTGATTCTGACTGTATCCGTTCACCTCCAACAACTGGTCGACTTGCTGAAGGGGTTGTCATGGTGACAGTTACTACAGCAGCAGTTGCTGTTGCTGCAGCAGCAGTTGTCATAGTGGCATAGGTAAGAGTAGCACTACCACGATCTTGTGGTGGGTAGAAAAGTGGGAGGGGCCTGTGCAATGATGCAGGGTCTGAGGAAGTAGGTGGGGCAGAAGGAGTGGAAGTTAGAGGGAAGGTCTGGGGAGATGGAAGTGAAGGAGAAAGAGCAGATTGGGTTAAATTAGCCACCTCACTATCGTATGATGTCAAACTGGATGTGGCCGAGTCAGCGGCCTGGGGGGAAGCGAGTGGGGGCTGAGGATGAATTTGTGGAATTTGGGTGGGTTGGGGTGGATTGGCAGGAGGGATTTTGGGACAAAGCTGGGGTGGTGGGAGCAGAGGAGAAGGGGGGAAGAGAAATGGATGAACAATTGCAGAGGGATGAAAGGTTGAGGGATGAATTTCAGGTAGAGACTGGGAGGTTTCTGTTGGTCCTGGTGGGTCCAGAGGGGTGTTCTGGAGCTGCTGATCATGCTGCGGTAAACTCTGACCACCATGTTGTTGTTCTTGTTGAGGACGTTCCTGTTGATGATGGTTGTACACTGTTGCTTCTTGTACCGACCTGTCCACCCCATTAGCAAACTGCAAAGGTGGTGGTAGTGGCTCTGCAAACACAAACTCATCGGCTATGTCCACTGAGGGGGCAGGAGGAGGCAAAACCATTACCCCACCTCCAGTTTCACCGTCTGGATCTTCCTCCTTATTTTCCTGCTTTTCTCTCTCTGTGTCTGACTTTTTGGTGGTTTCTAGGGTATGATTAGCATAGCGAGTAGCATTAGCGCTCACTTCAGTATCCATGCGTAATAAAGGGGGTCTATGCTGTTGAGACATTTTTCCATGCCCCTCTCTCTCATGGTGATAAGTCTGATATTGATTTGCTCTTTCGGTATTAAACTGCACCTTCTGAACATCTCTTCCCTCCCTTTCCACGCTCATTACCCCACTACTAGACAGTCGCAACATCCGGGGACTCTGGGGTCGACTCAAAGGAGAGTGACTTGTTGATGTAGGGCTGCTGCCACTAAGGTAGATGCCAGACTGTGTTTGGTGCATGTAGGAAGAGGACTGGTGCTGTGGATTGTGGGCAGAGGAAAGAGTGATAGGGAAAGCAGCAGCAGTGGAAAACTGGCGCCCAAAATGCCTCTCCTCCTTACGGGATCGACGGTCATCCTTAAGAGCTCGCTCCCGAGCAGCTAATGCTAGGCTTAGTGGACTTGATGGATCCAGAACTTTCCCTGTCAGTGGGTGAATAAAGGTAGTGTTGTGCTGAGAGGCATATTGTGGAAGTCCAAAGGCAGGAGGCATGCTAGCAGCATCACTTGTGAACAAGCCCTCATCAATTGACTTGGAGGGACGGAGCCTGGGAGCAGGCTCATTCTGAGCAGACTGGGAGTCAGGCTCATCTAGAACATCCTCTTCAGAGGAGTAGAAGAAGGAAGTGCTTTTGCGACGGGAATCACGGAAACGCTCTCTTTCACGTTGAGCTGTTCCACCTACATCTGGAGGGAAGGGTGTAGGTGGAATTGGAGGCAGGGCTATGGGTGGAGCTGGGATCGATACTGTGCTGTGATGTTCTGCCTCTTCATCCTCAAGCTGTGGAGAAGGCTCCGCCTCCACACTGCTGTTCTGGCTGCTACGTCCTGAGCTGCTTGTGGATGGTGCCTTGATGATTATGGTCGGAATTGGAATTGAGTTTTTCTCGGATCTCCCTGCTCCTTCCTCCACCTTACGTTGCTTTAGCAATGGGCCCTTACCACCACGGCGACCGGTTGTCTTAGCAATTGCTGCAGGCATGTCAGATGGAGGTGCAGCACTGCTAGAACCACGCCTTAAACCACCCATTTTAGCTCCTCCCCTCCTACTATGTTCAGCGTCCACCTTAGAGAAAATATATATGATAATATGTAAGAAAGAATACAAAGTAGAAATAAACATTTTATTAATATTTAATGGCCCTGTTAAATTGTGTTCATTTATGTTGCTCACCCTACGAGTGGATGGTGCTCTTGTTTGCATCTGGGTATGATGAGTGGGGTTGTTGTGCATGAGCTCTGGCCTCCTGTGAACAGGAACTGGTGGTTCTGGTGCAGAGGTTTCAGGAGGAGGTGGGATATCATCTGGCCCCGGCACTGATAAACTACGAGATAATTTCATAGTGGGGGGGTGAAGATGTCCCCTTTCCTCCTCAGTTACTCCTAAAATATGAAGAGAGAGATGAAATAATATGTAAAAGAAAATGAACTGCACAGAACTGCAATGTAAGCTGTACGACTGAATTGTGTCTCACCAACGGATTTCTGCCGAAGCATCATCCCATGCTGGGAGGCGTGGCTTGATGAAAACTGGGCATAATTAGAACCATACCCAGACCCTGACAACATCACACCAACACCTCCTGATTGGTCAAAACTTTGCTGTTTGAAAATAGGAATATATATAGTCAGGGGAAATAAGTATTCAGACTCTTTAGTTTTGTTATTTAATACACCTCCACTTCACATTTACACATATATACACCCTTATACATTTATATACTTCTGAGATTGTACTTATAAATATGAACAACCTACAATATAATAAGTATGTATAACATAATATAATAATATAATAAATAAGTATTTATTCATAAGCATAAAAATATGTTTCAAAAATGAAATTGGTAAGGGAAATCTATTCAGAACCACAAATTACCATTTGGGGTAATATTAGTACTTTGTTACATAGCTGTTGTTGGAAATTATGGTAAGAAGTAACTAGCTTTTTTGCAGCATTGTGAGTCAATTTTGGCCCATTGCCTTGGCAAATCATCTTCAATTCCCCATGGTTCTTCATAAATATTAATAAATAAAAAATATACAAAATAAAAAAAATATATACATATATTTTCAACAGGATTCAAGTCAGGAGGTTGGCTAGCAAGACCTTTATGGTTAGCAACTGGCTATGCAAGACGCAAGTCCTGCAGGTTTTTCAGGTGCAGTTTCATGCTGTGAATCTCCCACTCTACCATGTTCACGTCCGCAGATCTGCCGCTCACTGGAGTGTGTGTGTGTGTGTGTGTGTGTGTGTGTATATATATATATATATATATATATATATATATATATATATATATA
>JAKKZJ010000001.1:31413873-31430919 GCA_033441845.1 Pangasius mekongensis | reverse complement strand
TGTGTGTGTGTGTGTGTGTGTGTGGGTGTATGCGTATGTGTATGCGTGTGTGTGTGTGCGTGTGGGTGTGTGTGTGGGTGTGTGCGTGTGTATGTGTGTGTGTGCATGTGGGTGTGTGTGGGTGTGTGTGTGTGGGTGTGTGCGTGCGTGTGTGTGTGCATGTGGGTGTGTGTGTGTGTGTGTGTGTGGGTGTGTTCGTGCGTGCGTGTGTGTGTGTGTGCGGGTGTGTGTGCGGGTGTGTGTGTGTGTGTGTGCGGGTGTGTGTGTGTGGGTGTATGCGTATGTGTATGCGTGTGTGTGCGTGTGTATGTGTGTGTGTGTGCATGTGGGTGTGTGTGGGTGTGTTCGTGCGTGCGTGTGTGTGTGTGTGTGCATGTGGGTGCATGTGGGTGTGTGTGTGTGTGTGTGTGTGTGTGTGTGGGTGTGTGTGTGTGGGTGTGTTCGTGCGTGCGTGTGTGTGTGGGTGTGTTCGTGCGTGCGTGTGTGTGTGTGTGTGTGCATGTGGGTGCATGTGGGTGTGTGTGTGTGTGTGTGTGTGTGTGTGTGTGTGTGTGTGTGCGCGTGTGTGTGTGTGGGTGTGTTTATACCAGCAGTGCTGCTTGATTGTGCACTCTAACAGCTTTATGCAGTGGCGTGAGTCCGTCTCTTGCTCTGAAATCATGATGAGCTCCGTTTAGCAGCAGCACATGGATTCCATCAACACTCAGACCACTGATCACGGCCAGCGTCAGAGGGGTCTCTGATACAGAGAGACAGACGAGAGAGAGAGAGAGAGAGAGAGAGAGAGAGAGAGAGAGACGGGCAGACAAGGGAGAGAGAGAGAGAGACGGGCAGACAAGGGAGAGAGAGGGAGAGACGGACAGACAAGGGAGAGAGAGAGAGAGAGAGAGATGGGCAGAGAAGGGAGAGAGAGAGAGATGGGCAGACAAGGGAGAGAGAGAGAGAGACGGACAGACAAGGGAGAGAGAGAGAGAGACGGACAGACAAGGGAGAGAGAGAGAGAGAGAGAGAGAGAGAGAGATGGGCAGAGAAGGGAGAGAGAGAGAGAGAGATGGGCAGACAAGGGAGAGAGAGAGAGAGAGAGAGAGAGATGGGCAGACAAGGGAGAGAGAGAGAGAGAGAGAGAGAGAGAGAGAGAAAGAGACAGATGAGAGAGAAAACAACTTTTGAACTAAGATTTTTGATTGTTGATTGTTGATCTGCACTGAACCAAATTACCACCAAAACTGTAGTGAGCAGTAAAGAGTGTTGTATGAAGCTTTGCCAGTGTGTTCTGATAACAGGGCGAGTGCAAAGCCAGGCCACGTGTAAACCCAACGTCAGCTCAATACATCAAGAAGAACCGAGTTCGTTTAGAGTAATACTGTATTATAGCTCACCTCCACTCTCTGGATCATGGTAATTAGGGTCCAGTCCTTTATCCAAAGCTTTACTGATCTTCTCCACTGCTCCACTTTGAACATAGTCCAGGAACTTCTTCAGGTTGGCCTACACACACACACACACACACACAAGACCTAGTGAAGTACTGCAGAGACAATGGCTGCCCCTACATGAGGTGGTATTAAGGCAGGGAGCCTCCAGCAGCGTCTGTCTGAAAGCTGACGGCGGCTATAAGGATGACTGTCAGAGATTAAAGCATGAAAGCTGAGTGCAGGATAAGATCTGACCCCAGCCACCTCACACTTATTGCTCTATTCATCACGTAATGACTGGAGAACTAGCATCCCATCATGTACTGCCAGAATAATGGACATTTCACATTATTGGCATCCCCCAATTCTGTCCCTTTTTTCTGCAGATGTGAGCAGTGCTGATGCTCCTGAGGAAAGCGTCATGAGGACAGCTGTCTTCTAATGAACAGTTTATTTTAGACCATTTTTTAGAATCATCACTTTCTATGACATGGATTTCCAAACACAGACACAGAACTTTATCGAATACAAATATACAGGTGTGAAATGTAAACAACAAGAAGAAACCAAAAGGCTTGGGATAGCAGAAAATTCCTAATATCCACTTGGGGTTGTTTTTCGAAAAAGTTTGGTGTGTGTGTGTGTGTGTGTGTGTGTGTGTGTGTGTGTGTGTGTGTGTGTGTGTGTGTGTGAATACCTTGGTGTGTAACTTGGCCAGTTGTTTCTCGTCCAGATTGCTCTGTTTATAAACCCGACTCTTGTATCTGAACTGTGAGAGACATACAACATTAATCAGACTTCTGAGAAGTTCAAACACAGTGTGATAGAAAAACTGGAGAACATACTATTATTTTGTTTCACACACACACACACACACACACACACTTTCCATTTCCCTTCCTCATATCTGAACTTTATCCAAATGAGATCAGACAAGTGGAAGCACTAACACTGCTGTTTGTTTCAGTGTAGTGATAAGTGTATTATGGGAGAGAAAAACTATGTTTTAAAAATGTGTTCCATCATTAAATCTACAGTACTGCAGTCTGACTGAAAGAGAGAGAGAAAGAGAGAGAGAGAGAGGATTGTGTTGGTAATGGAATGGAGGAGAAAGAAGACAATTCAGACATTGTCCACAAAAACACAGGTAAATTAGCCATGCCGTGAGTCAATTATCTTCCTATAACAATAACACTATCTCCCTCCCCAAGTGTTTTATTCCTCTTATACCATAGCAATTTAACAACATTTTTTTTTTATTTATTAAAGAATGACACATCATAGTTTTTATCCATTTATATTTACATCCATTGTTGTGGAATGTTGGTAAAACAAGTTAGTTCCTGGTATCACTTACGTTATAGCAGCTACAAACAGTCGTTTTTCTCACCAGACTCTTTTTTCTCTCCCTTGAAGTTAACAAACCTGCATTAAGTCCAACACACCCACTGTTTCTGGTTTTTACTCTGCTTTATGAGCACTATCATGCTGAGATGATGTCATAGAATTCCAACTCGGAGAAGTCTGAGCCCTTGAGGAAGTCTGACATTCCAACTGGGAATTCTGAGTGTAATTCAATCCAGCACTCTACATCATGGGACAGGTCTGCTAAGCATTGTGGGTAGTGTGGTTCACATGTAGTACGTCCAAGTAAGACTTGGCCTCTCAAGGAATTAACTACTATAGAACTATACTGCAGAAGTACCTTACCCCTCAGTCTCACCATGCTAACCATGGCATCATGGGAAATGTTGATTATGGTGATGGAGATGTTTTCTGAGCAGTGTCATTACTGTGGTTTAACTACATTACTTTCGTGTATTTTAGGAAGTTTAATTCAGGTACAGTACCTCCAGGTAAGGCACACCCTTCTCGAGGGATTGTGGAAATTGTCGTAGTGATTGTTCCTCTTCCAGGAAGCGGGCGTGGTGTCCCTCTGAGGCAGGCTGGAACAATCCATAATTGTACACATCCCACAAAGACTCGCTGAGGGAACACACCACCTGCTGCTTCACACTCCACACGGTCGCATCAGGATCGAACCGTAAACATTTCTGTAAACACACACACACACACACACAGTGAATTCTACACATGACAAAGAGACTCAAATAGAGCACCCGATACCTGCTGCTTCACACTCCACACGCAGACATCAAGATAGACTATAAAAACTCCAAACATCTCCAACAGGCTTTTGGAGAATGTTGTTAGAAGCAGGATGTTTTTATTTCTGGTTTGTGAAAGATTCTTAGTAATGAATCAGTGTTGGATAAAGTGTTCCCTGTCCTGTTGCTTGTCCCACATTATGGAGATGTTCCTGTTTCACTACTGATGGACCATTTGACCCTACTGATCATGATATTTCGGTGGCAAACCTGAAAACGGTTGGATTAGACAGTTGTTGCCTGGTTAAGATTGTATTTTATAGACCATTACCACTTTGTTAGAGATTCTTCAGACCCTAAAAGACTAAAATAGTGTCTCACAGGGTTCTTTTTAAGCCGTCTTTTGTTCTCCACTTTAACTCCCAAACATGACATTGGCATTCACTTCTATGGAAATGATAGTTATATGGATAATGGATAGTTATATGGATAGTTATATGGATAGTTCATCCACATTCAGCAGCACAGCTATGCAAAAGAGAACATTTTCTAAAAGACATAAAAGCTGAGATGAATTGAAACTTCTGATGAAACAGGTTACCTGATCTTGGGGACTAAGTCTGTCATAATTGCACTCTAGAACCTTATAAAGCTACAGTTTAGGACTTTGTAACTCTTGAGGCTTGTCTGTCATTTCATTCCTGTGTATATAACTCCTAATTTCTGCTTCAACCATTAACTCCCTAACTACTTTAAACCCTGTTCCTCTTAACATCTATAAGTTTAATTATCCTTTAGTTCCTATATGCATCTTTACTGCAGCTCACACAGAGACCACTCTCTAAAGCCCCCCCACGAATCTCTGCACTTCCTATTTCCTGTCCCACATTCCATGAATTTCGACTGTACCATCTGCAACTACAGAACGTTTGGAAGCACACTTGTTCACTGGTTTTCATTCTAACTCAGCATGATGAGAGGTAAATAACTTTAGCCCCCCACTGCCTTCACTCTGACCAGTGACGCTGTCATGCCAACACATCTACCCTGTGATTTCATTGCCCTCCTCTCAGCATCTTCTTCTATTTTGACCTACATTCCTTATGTTTTTCAGTCACTTCCCCTTGTCCTCCTTGCATGCCAAGTTTTTTCCTTCTGACACATTTCCTTTTCATCCCAACCTCGTTCCCTTTTTTTTCAAACCTCATCTCAACATTCCATGTTCTTCTTAATATCTCCAGTTTTGACCCTATGATCCTATTCCATTTCTCTCCAGAGTTCTGAACGTGTCTTCCTCAAGACAAACTTCCTCTCATTTAGTATCACATGCTAATATAGCAAAGTACTTTCTGACATCACTACTCAGATGGAGGCTTATTTCAAATCAAATCAAATCAAAGTTTATTTATAGAGCACTTTTTTAAAACAACAATTGTTTATCAAAGTGCTGTACAAGCATAATCAAGATAAAACAAATTTTACACATCACATTACATAAAACAGCTTTCATACTGAGTTAAATGCTATAAATGCTATAAAAATAAGTTTTAAGACTGGATTTAAAAACAGCAAGTGTTTGAGCCTGCCTAACATATAGAGGCAAGTTATTCCAAAGTTTTGGGGCTGCAACAGCAAAAGCCCGGTCACCCCTGCTTTATAGCCTTGTTCGAGGTACGACCCGGAGTAAACAGTCAGCAGACCCAAGTGCTCTCGATGGATCATGTGGCTGTATTAAATCAGAAAGGTAATTTGGTGCCAATCCCTGTAATGACTTATAAACTAAAACTAAAACCTTAAAATCAATTCTAAAACGAACAGGAAGCCAGTGAAGAGATGCCAGAACGGGTGTAATTTGTTTGTGCTTGCGTGTCCCTGTTAACAGCCGAGCAGCAGCATTTTGTACCATCTGTAAACATTTGAAGGAGGCCTGATTGATATCTACATACAGGCCATTACAATAGTCAAGAAAGGTCGAGATAAAAGCATGTATGACCCTTTCAAAATCATTAAAAGACAAAAAAGACTTAACTTTGGATAATTGCCTCAACTGGAAAAAAATAGATTAATTACTGAATTAATTTGTTTATCCAATTAAAAATCACTATCCATTATAACACCCATGTTTTTAACATTTGGCTTTACATGTGGTTTTATAACACTCCAATCTAAATCTGGGTGTCACCGGTGTTACCAGGTCTAAATATCATGACTTCTGTTTTTTCTTTATTGAACTTTAAAAAATTTGAGGTCATCCAGGCCCTAACCTCCTCAAGACAGTCCACCAAAGGTGCTAAAGAGTTTAAATCATATCGTTTCAAAGGGAGATAGAGTTGTGTATCATCTGCATAGCAATGAAAAGAGATGCCGTATTTCCTAAAAATGAACCCTAGCGGAAGTAGATACAATGAAAATAAAACAGGTCCAAGAATGGAACCCTGAGGGACACCACAAGAGAAAGATGCAGAAGATGACACAAAATCCCCAAGGCGCACTGAAAAACTTCTGTCAGACAAATAAGATCTAAACCACTCCACCGCAGTCCCGCTAACTCCAACGCAATGCTCCAACCGAGAAATCAGGATGTCATGGTCTACAGTGTCAAATGCAGCCGTAAGATCCAGGAGCATGAGGACAGCATAATCACCTGAGTGGCTAGTAACAGGTCATTAAAAAATTTCAACAGGGCAGTTTCTGTGCTGTGGAGTGATTTAAAATCAGACTGAAACATTTCCTACAAACCATGTTGACTTAAAAATGATTGCAATTGTGTAAAAATGAATTTCTCTAATATTTTAGAAAGGTATGGAAGTTTTGAAATAGGCCTAAAATTATCAAAAATCAAGGTATCCAAATTTGGCTTCTTAATCAATGGTTCCACTATTGCATGTTTAAAATTTAGAGGTACAACTCCTGATGCAAGGCTACTATTTATGATTTCCTGAATTTTAAGTCCAAGGGTTTCAAAAACATTCTTTAAAAAATGAGAAGGAATGATATCTAAGCAACAGGTAGATGATTTCATTTTAGCTACGATGTCTAGCAAAAAAGAAAGAGACACAGTCTCCATCTGGTTAAAAACAGCAGAGCACATAGTGGTGATAGATGAATCAACAGAAAGAGATGAAATGTGTGCTCTAACAACAGCAACCTTGTCGACAAAAAAAAAAAAGTTTTCACACATCTCAAAAGAGAACTCCAAACAAGTTGATTGAGGAGTATTCAACGCAGCATTGATAGTACTGAAAAGAACACGAGGCTTGTGTGAGGTGTTAGAGAGAATATTTGAGAAGTACTTAGACTTTTCAGTTTTAACAGTCTTTTTTATTTATGCAAACTTTATCTGAAACCTATGACAAAGCAGAACTGGTTAAGAACTCCCTACTCCCCAGCTCCTCCTCTCTGGAATTCTTTAGCATCCATTGCCTCCTTCTGAGTGTCTCCTCCTCAACCCATGATTGACTACACTGATTGACTACCTTTTAATAATCTGGTAAACAGAAGAATAATATCCATGTCAACCTCTGAGTCTGATTACTTTCACTATCGGAATCAGTGGTATGTATATTAGAGTTACGATGCATTCATGCTACAAGAAAACAAAAAAAAAAAAGAAAACATGTTCCTCATGAAGCTCGTGTTACACATTTTTATCTATTTAAAATAATAATTGTGATGTGTGATGGACATCAAACTAATACTCTGAGGCAGACACGGGACGAGAATCCACCCCAATATTATTTCAGCATTTAATGTTCACCAGAAACTCAAGAAAGAATGCAGAACAAACATTTAATAAAATCTTTAATAAAAGCTTTATTTGTTGTGCATTTATTGCCGGACAGTGGCCCCCACATTTGGTAACTTCAGAAGTAAAGGTTATCTGTTATAGCAATGGATAATGTGTGATTTTTTTTCAACAATCAGTGCCTTTTTGTTCCTTAATGTCATACAAATCTGAAAGGTCGAGCGGCTTTACTGCGGGGACACACTCTTCTTCTCGCTGTCCTTTTCATCATCATATCTGGATGATGTTTTGTTAAAATTCATCACAAAAAACACAAGCAGTATCATTAAAAAGCTGAAAACTTGAAATCCTCTTTAATCCATCAACCACTAACTGCTCCTTAACCCTTAACTGGACTCTCAGCTCTACACAGCATGAATCTGCACGCACACACACACGCACACACACACACACACACTCAGATTTGAGGGCAATACTTGTCCCACTTTTCCTTTCTTTCTTCCCTAGAGCCGTGTGTGTGTGTGTGTGTTGACAACTTGTTACAGTAGTGTTGAATCAATACATCCCACATGTCTGTATGGTTTATTAAAAATGTCTGAAGCCCATATGTTCCATTGAACAAAGGTCTTCATGTCAATACACACCAACATTACTTGTACAGGATACACACACTTTTTATAACAGTACACACAGACAGAATAAGATCTAAACCATGACACAACACACAAGAACACAAACCTACACTCAGAGGTGAAGCTGCACACAAACACAAAACACAGATTCTACATCAATACTCATCCTGATTCCTTTCCTCTTGCACACTTGGTAAGTGGAGGTTCTTCTCTGAAGTGGTTCTCTGTTTCCTCACAGTCTCACTACAGAAGTTCCTCAGGGTTCAGATCTCGACCCACTCCTGTTCTCCTTTTACGATAAATCACTGTGCTTAGTAGTCAGCTCTCACTAACACTTTCACTTTTTATTTATTCACTTGTATAGTGCTTTAACAATAGACACTGTCACAAAACTTCTTTACAGAAATCTGTAATGGTTCAATCACTGCTATGCCAATATCCACCTGCAGAGTCTCGCAGAAGATATCCCTGCTTAATGCAGAAATCCACCTGAGAGCTTTTCTCCTGTTGCTAGAATTGTCTACTTGCAGATACTTTCTGTCTTGTGCCCAGGCTCAGCTCATGTGACTGGTTCTGACCCGTGACCAATGCCCTGCCTGTTATATCCACACTCTACATCATGTTCCATCATTGTCCAGTTTTTTCTTTATGACATTCTCTCCTGTTTTCTACAGCGTGTCCCAGAAGTCTCCATACATTGGGGAAATTAACACTTTTTAGCAAAATATCTTCCAAACTTAGTTTATATTATGCATATATATTTTTTCAGACAGCCTTTAAGAATGCCTTGGACAAAAGAAGAACGTATTGAAATCATTCTCTGTCGCAAGGTTGCGCTGGACTTTAACAGGAAACCTGGCGAGCTCATCACACACCACACTGTTGGGAGAGACGACTCCGAGTGTGTTTACAAAGAAATGGCAATCATGTAGAAGATGCTTTGTAAATAAAATTACTTTTTGTTCAAGTGTGTTAATTTCCCCTATGTATGGAGACTTTTGGGAGACTCTATATAACTCAGCATCTTTCAGTCTAGGTTCAGCTTTAATCTCAACCACATTCTCTTTTTGCCTTCATTTCTCCTACATTAATTCCTCTCCGGAAATGCCTCTGCATCCTTCCAAGGTAATCTTTAAACTGTACTTTTCCTTGTCGCTGGTGTGATACCATCAAGGAGGACATGTTTTGTAAATTTATTGTGCATCTTTTACCTGAGAAGGTGTTTGTAGCTTTAATTAACTTTTAGAGGGAGGTTTTAAAGGTACATCCGTGGTCCTGAATGTCCAATTATGTACCTATATTATTTTTAAAGGAAAAAAGATGCATACTAAAGGTATGATACAGCCTCAGCAACAAAGAAGGGTACAGTTTAGATCTGATCTATTGATTAGATCAGACTGCTCAACATATCAGACTGATCTACATAGTGGCTAATGTCACCTGTCTCATGATAGACCTGTCAATCACCATCAACATCCTCACGTTCCATCACACACAAGACAAGCCTTTAGCCCTATGCAGACGAGATTAGTTTTCCACGTGGATGTGTGTGTTGTAATTATTACTGGAGTATCTCTGGGATTTTATGTCATTTTTTTATGGATTGTACATACATGTATCTGAAAATTTTATGCCGTATTTTACCTTCTATAAAATACACAGTAGAAATAACTCTAGTAGAAATGTTTACTTTTTACTTTTGTGTGCCATTTGATGATTACACTCAACCACCAGATCCTACTGATGTGTTCTTCAGAGCATTTATAATCGCACTATCCGGTGTCACCCAGATGAGGATGGGTTTCTTCTGAGTCTGGTTCCTCTCAAGGTTTCTTCCTCATGAGGTCTCAGGGAGTTTTTCCTCACCACCGTCACCTCTGACTCAGTCATTACAGATAAATTTATACATTTAAAATTTATATCCTGAATGCATTTATTTATGTAAATAAATGTCCACTGTTAAAAGTGCTCTCCAAACAAAACTGCATAGAACATCAGAAGAACAGGAAATTTTCAACAAGCTGGTTTTGAATTCACTTAAAGTGTGTGTGTGTGTGTGTGTGTGTGTGTGTACCGTCTGCTTGATGTCAGGAATTCCAATCCGGAACACTATCGTGTTGACGTGTGCATCCTCCAGTGGCCCGAATGTGGTCATGCTCCGCTCCATGTGACGCCTCCGAGCCTGCTGATTGGTTAAAACTTTATAAAGCTGCTGCTGATTGGCTGGAGATTGGTGATACATCTCATGACTGGCTGGCTGATGATGCAGCATTGCCTGATTGGCTGAAATCCCCCGGTGTCCTGGATTGGCCATTCGCTGCTGCCTTTCTCCTCGTTGCCTTCCAATTACAATGGCTGCTGGCTTTAGCACCTCCCCTTTGACCTCTCGTGTTTGGGTGCCTACTCGGTTCTGGTTCTCCTCTTCCCCATCCATCATTCCATTTGGCCTCATTTCCTCTTCCGCTTCATTGTTCACTTCTTTATTTTCTGGAGCAGAGAAAAAACGTTTTCCCAGCATCCTTTGTTGTGCCATGTCACCAAGCATCATGGTCATCATAGTGATGGGATATGGTTGCCCTTGGTGATGGACAGCACATCATCGTGGACAGACTATACAATAAGAAGAGAAGAGTCGTCACGGTAACGCTAACAAACTAATCAATCAACAAACTGTTTTATTTTATTGATATATAGCGCCATATTGTAAATAAAACCATCACTAACTTACAGTCAGCTAATTCACTAGCTAACCTACTAACTAACTAGCATGCTTAAAAAGGGTAAAGTAACAAAATGCAAGTAATAAAACCCTCTCTCTCCATCTTTGCTCTCTCACTCTATCTCTCTTTCTTTTGCTCTCTCTCTCTCTCTCTCTATATATATATATATATATATATATATGTATATATACATATATATACACACACACACACACACACACACACACACACACACACATACATATCTTTGTCTCTATCGCTCTGTCTCTCTTTCTATCTCTCTCACATTCTCTTGCTGATTCTCTCTATTGTGCTTTCTCTCTGTGCCTCTCTCTCTCTCTCTCTCTCTCTCTCTCTCTCTCTCTCTCTCCCTATGTAGGACATAATGTGGATATAGATATTTTCAGTGAATCCGTCCCCAGAAAATTTAATTGGAGAACTTCCAGGGAACAGATTGTCCCACTTTTATGCCCCGCTAAACAAAAGTGGAACAGCCGAGTCCTGTCCTTTTCCTTCATCACTCCATCTCTTGCTGTATCGCATTCAACACTTCAGCTAATGTAATAAAATTATAAAACATAATTAAATTTGTTAAATTGACAGAAGTATTACTATTGCCTTAACTTGTTGTAACATACCCAGTTCCCCCCATACCACCCAACAGAATGGTATAGTCCACACTACAGCGCTAATAACTCATTACTATAATGTATTATTATCATACTTTATTATCTCATAAAATGTGAGAACAATAACGTTCAGTTTTTGTGTAAAATATAAGTAGTTTATAGCACCAAAGGTCCTGTATTGCGAAGAGTTTTGACCATTCAGTTATACCCTAACTGTGCCGATGCAGTGAATTATGGGATATGTTGTATTAGCTGTCTCTGTGTAGCTAAGAATGACTAGTAAAGCAAAAAGCACCCAAATGTAACAAAAAAAGAGAGGAAGAAATTCACATGCTGAGTGGTTGAGAGTGTGGCGTGCTAGCTTGCAGGCTGTATTATTAGCGAATTGAATTGAGTGACAAAGAGGAGAAATTGCTAATTGCAGTTTGAACTTTTGGATTTTGCAAATTCTTGAACCAAATCCTGCTTGTGATATCAGAAACATTCCAGTTTCACCATCAGGAGAAAGTGTGTTTGTGGCAGCTTGTAAAAAACTATTGGAGCATGGTGAATCCTGCCAATGGTTCGGTTTACACAATCATAAGACAGGTTAGAATGTGGATGTGTGCACTAGTGTGTGTGAACATGAAGCTTACTGCAAAAGAAATGCAACATCTCAGTGATGCAGGTAACATGCTCATCTTGTTCATTCCAAGCTATGAAGCCAATGGTTGAAGCTTTGGTGAAAAAATGGCACTCTGGATCCAGTCAGTATCAGTGAGTGGGAAAATCCAATTGTACCAGTTCTAAAAAGGATAGGTCCATCCGAATTTACAGCAATTTCATTGTCAACTTGAAGCCAGTGTTGTGAGCAGTTAGCAAATGCAGCTAGATAGAGCCACAAAGAGTTGCTTACAATGTGACTCAAAGGGTCTAGTCCATCAAAGACTGTCCATCAGACATCTGCAACACTGCACATGACTCCCACACTGAGCCCAGAAGATGGCTCCATATCACCATTTTGGTTTATTAGGCTCTCGCCTCTGGAAACCACCCCCAGATCTGGCTCCGAGGCGGGTCTGGTAACCCTAATCCGGGCCAGGTCTTTTTTGTACCCTCCATAAAGCCCCTTGGATCATTCTTTGTCTGATGTCTTCCCTCAGATCTGTTCACCAAACATAGCCCTACTGTGGGCATTAAACTCCCAGTGACATAGCCCTGAGGTTCACCAGAATAGGGTGCGAGGGTTTGAGCCAAAAAGCGGATCATCTTCCATTTAAACAGAATAACTTGTACTTTATGAATCATGACAGTGAAGAAGGAGCAGCCTTTATTTGTCACATATACATTACACCACAGTGAAATTCTTTTCCTCGCATATCCCAGCCTGTTAGGAAGCTAATGGTATGGTACCCCTGGAGCAGAGAGGGTTAAGGGCCCAACAGTGGCAGCTTTGCAGTGCTGGGGCTTGAACCCCTGACCTTCTGATCAGAAACCCAGCGCCTTAACCACGGAGCCTTAACCACCGAGCCACCACATGTGCCACAATATATTGAAACCAAACTTATTTGGAACATCAGAAATTGAGCAAAATGCTCACCCAACAGAAATATGTGTTTTGTTTAGTACACTCACCTCCATGCTGTGATATCCTTCATTATGTGAGTATTGCATAGACTAATATTGCGATAATCATTATTGTTATTTAACGAGCTCAGTTGCGCTTGTGATTTTTAAGTGGATTTAAAAGGCTTTTGGCGAAACAGTGACTGTTATAACTGATTTAAAAATCTATTCACTGTAAATAAACATACTATATGAAGATATTTTAATTTAATTTATATTTTATTTAAAGATGTGGGCATTAGAAGGGGTAAGGCCAGAAGGCGGTCAGGTGTCAGTGAGTTCCTATCAAATAAAAGTCATGAAGTTTGTATTGGAAATTATTTACATTTCTATCATTTCTATTATAGTATCAGAGCTCACCTTCATATAAACCAAAGATGCTGGAGCTCCACCCCAGTCCCAGTGATAGAGTTATCATATTTTGAGAATTATTGAGACATAAATTGGAGATGACTTTCCATGACTTTCTATCATACTCTACTCAATAAGAGAATGAAGTCATAGACTCTTACATGATAGTGGAATGCATTCCAGCATAACGGTGAACAATAATACCATTACTTACTCAGGGTAATTGGCTATGTCTGCATTAATGTACATAAACATAAATAAAGCTGTACAATGGAGAAGGAAAGAATTACAGCTTAACAGACATCCAGATATGGATTTAGATCCCTAATGAACAAGCCCGAGGTGACAGCGATGAGGAAATTCTCCCTGAGATGACACGGGGACGAAACCGTGAAAGGAACCAAAATTAAAATAATAAAAGTACAATATTTTGTGTTGCATTTGAAATGTGGCGGATTAAAAGTAATGTCTGCAAAAATGGGAATATGTTAATAAAGTACACCTATTTGAAAAAGTATTTATACACAATTCACATGTACTTCCTTACTGTCCACTACTGTGGAAAAGTTCTCCTATGTGGCACTAAAGGTTCCTAACTAAGCATTCTCCTTAAACATTATTCCCAGAACTGTGGAGAGGAATTTTTTCCTAAACGAAGATGAAGAGTAAAAGAGAGCATTTACTGATGTACTTTGTTGATATGTTCATGATGGTTTTCATGTGGTGAAAAGGTGTAAACTTTAATCTGTTTAATAAATGATTACTGCTCTTAAAGCTCCACAATCATTAACATCCTCCTGCAGTCGACACGAGAACCTTTTAAAGCTCGCTGTCATTAAATACATCAAACCCCTGAATCTACTGTGCTGTTAATCTCAAGCAGCAGCATTTAGGACGGTTCCTGATTCAGTCCCACAGATTTCTCAGCCCTCTGGAGTAACTCTATGTTTTCACTGGTCTAGAAGCAGTGTTTAGTGATTAAAATATCGCAATAATAACACACCAATTTTTAAAAGTTTTGTCTAAATCTGTGAGATAGGAGTACTTGTAGATGTAAAGATTCTTTGTGAATGCAGCCAGTGGACGTTTCAGTGTGGATTAGTGAGGATGTTCTGCTTTCTCCTGCTTGTGGTCTGATTACTGTTCTGATCATTAAAGCATTGTTTGATTACGATTCTTATATTTCCCCTAACAAACCTACTTTGAGTACACACTTGGCTCCTGAATCCACACATTACAATACGACAACGTTTAAAGGAAAATTCAGTGACAAAATTCACACCATAAAAAATAGTCTCTAGTTAGGAGAAAATTTTAATCCTAATTTTAACACTCCTAATATTCTCAGTTTAAGAGAAATTCATAAAGCATTTAGATGCAAAAGCAGCTCTTTAAACTGCAAGTACAGTATTAGTTTTAGTTCAGACATAATCCTAAACACAGTGAGTTAACCGAGGTAAAAAGTGAGTAAATATTTAATAAGATTAATAATATTTTAAAACATTGCACGTCATGTGTGTGTGTGTGTGAGAGAGAGAGAGAGGGGAGGTGATGTTAAATGAACATTTTAATGACTTTCACTTTGACCTTGTTTCTACATTACAGCTAATTTTAAATTAATTAATGAACTTTAATATAAATGTGATGAATTTAGAGGAGTTTAAAATGGATTTAGAGTTTATTATTATTATTAAGTATTTCACCACACTTCATATTTAAAAACCTTTGTTAATTTATTTAATGATGTTTAATAATAATGTTTAATAATGTTTTAAAAAAAACTATTTTGTAATAAAATGGTAAACTGCGATAATGCAAATTATAATAATGTGATGCTTTTTACATGACTTACCTACAACCTTCACACACACACACACACACACTATGCTTTTGTGGGGGGAAAAAAGTGTCACTACTCCCAAGTGTCCAACTATTCCCTTATTTCTGCTCACTTTTTTTTTTTTTTTTTTTTTTTTTTTTTTTACAAAAATACACAACAACAGCAACAACAACAGCAACAATAATAACAATAATAATAATAATAATAATAATAATAATAATATTTGTAGAGTTCATGTTTAAGAGTTCATGGTTATAGGTGTAATAAGTATGTGTGTCACTATCTGATGGGTTAGACTGTAGAATTTACGGTGCAGGGTTTAGGGTGTAGAATGTAGGGTGTAGGGTTTAGGATATAGGGCTTAGGGTTTAAGATGCAGGGTTTAGGATATATGGTGTAGGGTGTAGGATGTAGGGTGTAGGGTATAGGGTATAGAGTGTAGGATATAGGGTGTAGGATGTAAGGTTTAGAATATACAGTGTAGGATATAGGGTGTAGGGTGTAAGCTTTAGGATATACGGTGTAGCATGTAGGGTTTAGGATATAGCGTATAAGGTTTAGGGTCTAAGATGTAGGGTTTATGGTGCAAGATGTAGGGTGTAGGATTAAGGATATAGGGTTTAAAATATAGGATGTAGGGTGTAGGATGTAGGGTATATGATATAGGGTGTAGGGTATAGGGTGTAGGATATAGAGTGTAGGATATAGGGCGTAGGATGTAGGGTGTAGAATATAGAGTGTAGGATATAGGGTGTAGGATGTAGGGTATATAATATAGGATGTAGGGTATAGGGTGTAGGATATAGGGCGTAGGATGTAGGTTGTAGGGTTTAGGGTGTAGGATGTAGGATATAGAGTGTAGGGTGTAGGATATAGGGTGTAGGATGTAGAGTGTAGGGTGTAGGGTTTAGGGTGTAGGATGTAGGGTGTAGAGTGTAGGATATAGGGTGTAGGGTTTAGGGTGTAGGATGTAGGGTGTAGGGTTTAGGGTGTAGGATGTAGGGTGTAGGGTTTAGGGTGTAGGATATAGAGTGTAGGATATAGGGTATAGGGTGGACGTGATTATGGTGGAGGGTATAGGATATAGGGTGTATGGTTTAGGTTTTAGGGTGTAAAGTGTATATTTTATTGATAAAGTGATGAATGAAGTTAAAGTTTCTCTGTAAGCGTAGCAGATGAGCGCTAGGTCAGATTATCCTTCACACCGTGAGCACGTTTTCTTTACAGCAGAGCATCAAATTAACACCAACCAGCGTGATAAAATCTCCTCCATCCCACACACACATTATGATTTTATCGCTTAGATTTAGTGTCTCACAGCTTCATTAAGTTGCGCTCGAGTAACTGTTGGAGCACGATATGTAAAAAATAAAATAAATAAAATAAAAATAAAATTAATAAATAAAATGTAAAAGAACAGGATGCGCAGGATCAAGTGCTATTCTATGTCCTGCTGAATAATGAGTGTGGAAGCCATTTTATTAAATTAAACCAGTCATTAATAAAATAATTACAATTAGCTCTATTCATGCAGCAATATACTAGAAAATATAATACACAACTCTGTCTCTGATGATTCTACTCAAGAAAACTCTGGAAACCTCGGAGGTGTGAACTACACACAGGTGATTTTAATAATCTGAATGTGGAGCTCAGAAAATCCACTTAAACTGCATAACCCGACTCTGAATACCAGCAACTTTCCTTGTGTAAATATTAATATAACTTTTGGACTTAAGTCACTGACTTAATGGCCTTATGTGCAGAAATGAGAAGATAAGCGTTTAGGGTTTAGGGTGCAGGGGAGTAGCAGACAGTCTTGACTGAATCAGACTGTAATAAGGAATGTAAGATCCAATAGGAGATGGGATGGGTGGAGCTTCAGTGATGTAGGTGGAAGTTGATGATGAAGGAGAGACTGATGGAGCAGTATGATACAGTGGTATTCAGCTCACCTCTTTACAGCAACATGTTATAGCACATAATACTTGCATTCCACTT
>JAKKZJ010000001.1:31408873-31411373 GCA_033441845.1 Pangasius mekongensis | reverse complement strand
GATTCTGATTATATTACTTTTGAAAGAAAAGAATGCTATTTCCTTCGTCAGGCATTTCCTATCCGTAATATTTTTGGGTTTAGGAGAGTGTTTGTGTTTAAAGGCGGTGGTGTAGATTCTACTGAAAACCTTCTACTCAAGAAAAATCTGGTAACCTCAGAGGTGTGAACTACACGCAGGTGATTTTAATAATTTAAATGTGGAGCTCAGAAAATCCATTTAAGCAGCACCGTAACCCGACTCTGAATACTCTGAACTTTCAACACGTAATATTGGACTTTAAACATTGGATTTTTACATTTTCTTACATGTAATAATTACCTGGAAAACATTCAGAACATGAAAATAATAGTTTAAGCCATGGCTTCAGCATGAATGTATTATGTGGCTGAAAAAAACATTTGCAAAACTGCGAATACACATCCAGACTGGAGGTGTTTGGACAGGCCTCATGTCAGTCTTTTTATAGTTAATGATGCTAATAATAATAATTTCAGCTGAAAATTGCTGAGAATTTATTATAGCTGCTGTAGAACACCTGTGTACTCTAGCTCAAGCGGAGAACCTGTGTATCATTATGTCACTCAGGATCTGGAAATCTAATCATCATAATGAGTGGAATTTCAAGTGTTTTAGTACCATAACTTCGCTTCCAAAAGCCTGAATGGCTCTTTAGCTAACTGCTATTGCTCACTTCTGTAACAAGCAGAGTACTTCTGTAGCATGAGAAGATGATAAAGTCACTCAGGATCAGTGAAATATAATTGCCATTAATCACCAGACACAATAAATCAGAGCCTGCAGGGGAGATGCTAATTTAAGAGCTAAGGTTCTGAAAGCTAAGCACAGCCATGCTGTATATAAACTAGCCTAAAGCCAGGCTATTCACTGCAGCTAACAGCTAGTGAAAGTGTTTTAGCTATAAAAGAGGACTGCAGATGTGCTCTGGTGTTGTATTGAGGCTTAGGAGCTAACAGGTGAATAAAAAACAAGCTAGTTAGTTAGGAAGCTTCTGCCTTTAATTAATTAATGTCTCTTTTATAGAGGGAGCTCATTATTCTGCACTTCCTGGTTGTTATTACTCTTACTACTCGAATGTTCATTGTTCCGCATTTCCTCTCTATTCTGTTATTGCTGTTATTGTATCATTAGTCTGTATTCATGCTAATGATAATTCTAATCCTTATGGGAGCTGAACTTAACTCTAGCTGAACTGTACTCTAAAGGCCAGTGTATTTCTGTAAAGCTGTTTTGTGACAATGTCCATTGTTAAAAGAGCTATACAGATCAAATTGAATTGAATTGAATAGGTCCTGGGGGCGGAGCTTTGTCAGTATGGGCAGGAAATGGAGCAGACTCAAGGAGTAAAAAAAAAAAGAAAATATCATGTAAATGTTGAACTCACCCACTTAACCACCCGTCAGAAACCTGTTGTTGGGGGAAAAGACTAATCTTACCACATGCACCTTTAAGTGAATGATTCTGAAAACGGCCCTGTGTGGACTACAGCTTCATTTGTACTATTACTTACTATTCCACTGTTACTTTTCAGTTCACTGCAGTCACTTCCTGATGCACATGCATGACATACACAGGACAGTAGGTCTCCACTGTATATGAAGAAGAATCCAGGGAGTAACAGCAGTGTGTCAGTAATAACAGTGGATGACGTTCACTCCATGAGATTCCAGAGTTACGAGATACTGACCTTTAAATGTAAAAGTGAAAAATTACCTAAAGATCCGCATCATTGCATTGACTTCATGTCTTACATCTAATTCTCTTTCTAACAAATATGCTGTTGTTTATGAATTTTGAGCAGTGTGTGTTATGCAGGAACACACAGTTGGGCGATCAGCCTGCTGTAGGATTAAGTGGCCTTTACACACAGCCATGAGCCCAGAAACACTGACGCAAAGGATTATGGGTACAGAACAGCTGCTGGGGTACTGATCAAATACAGCAAAGAGATGTAAAACAATTAGTAAAATCAAATTCACTGATATTTATCTGGTAATATTTAAATTTTTTTTTTCTTTACCTGATAGTATTTAAAATTCGTTTTGATTTGTTTAATAATAATTAAAAATTAAGTTTTATTTCTCTGATCATATTAAGCTGCAGGTTTTGTGATGATAAGTGTTGATATACAGTGTTGTGATCTCAGGTGCCTGTGATTAGTATCTTTTCCATCCTCAGGTAGGATTTCTGTCACCGTCACACCCATCTGCTGTATGTCAGTGGTACAGTCCAGGCCAGGGTTTATTCTGCCTTTCCTCACCAGTCCTTCTGCCTGAGATATATTATCATCAGCTCATCTCTGTGGAACAGAAACACAGGAAGTTTTGTTTTTATTAAGAGGATCTGGCACAATCTAGAGACACACAGGAAAAAAAAAATATTTAAAAAACCTGTTTGGGACACAGCTACAGTCAGGTCCATAAATATTGGGACATCGACACAATTCTAACATTTTTGGCTCTATACACCACCACAATGG
>JAKKZJ010000001.1:31284720-31295157 GCA_033441845.1 Pangasius mekongensis | reverse complement strand
AGCAAGCTTCAGTTTTTTTTTATTAAACAACAATAGAACAAGAAAACATTATCAACAAGAGTTTTTTTTAACAAGGGTCAATTAGTCCAGTCACATAACCACTTTGGTGGTCTCCTGACTCATTGCGGCCTACCCCTCATTTTACCGTTAACAGTCCCTTTTGAGTCTTGTTGCACCATGCTACCTTCACTCCATGGAACATCTCTGTCCTCCTGTTCCATTACTGGCACACAAGTGTTGTCCAAAGTAGGCTCCCTGTCCATGCTGCTGGCATTTTCAGGTTCTTCTGTGAAGAGAAGAGACAGGTCCACGTCGAGTTCAGTTCCATCGGGTTCCAGATTTGGGGTAGGAACGTCCTGAGGTCACCAGACTTCTGAGTCCTTCAATACCCAGCTGTTCTCCAGGGGTTGCCGAGAATGGCAAGGTTTGACTTTTACTTTGGTCCTTGGGCTCCTCTGTATCCGGTACGCTAAGTCATCCGGGTGTCCCAGGATAAAGGACCATCATAGTTGGGGAGAAACTTCCTGATCTTGTTTTTCATTCATTTAGTTCCTTTAACAAGTTACCACACTGCATCACTGACCTTGTAGTGTATCCTTGCCGCTCTCTTATCATACTGTTTTTTAGCATGCTCCACAGATTGGCCTAGTGCATCCCTTGCAATTTGATGTGCAAACTCCAACCTTTCCCTCATTTGAGCCACATATTGTGGGGGTGTTTGAGCTGATGCATCATTGTGGAGCATTCCTGCAACTAGATCAATGGACTCTGTTAGCTCCCAGCCAAAGAGCATCATGTTTGGAGTAAATCCAGTGGAACTGTGCTTGGTCACTCTGTAAGTCATCACAGCATAAGCAACCATAAGATCCCACTCCCAATGACATTGCTCTGATGTTATGGCTAGGATCTTCTGGAGAGTGACGTTGAACTCGATCTTTCTGACAGACTGAGCTCAGAAAGGTGTTGTGTGGGTCTTCTCAATGTCTAGCAGTTCACACATCATTTGGAAGACCTCAGATTCAAAATTAGTGCTTTGGTCACTATGTACGTTTAGTGGTGCTCCATAGCAGCAGAACCATTCAGTAGCTATGACTTCCGCTATGGTAACAGCTTGATCGTTGGGCAGGGGGTACGCTTCCACCCGCTTGGTGATATAATATTGCACCACTAGGATGTAACGATTGAAACGTTCCATCTCATTCAGGGGTCCCATCAAATCAACAGCGATCCTCCATGGGAACACCTACTTGGACGGTACCCATGGGTGCTTGAGGCCTCCTCAATGGTCAAGCCTTGGCTGCACAGCTGATACGGGTGCGACACCAGAGTGAAGCATCTTCTCACATCTTATACCAATAATACCTTGTCTGCAGTCGGGACAGCATCCATTCTACAGGAAAAGTGTCCTCCCACTGTGATGCATGATGTCTGGTCTTTCTTTTGCACCATTACTATGGGTGAAGCCCAGCTGCTATTGCTTGAGGAGCTAAACCAGCGTCAAGATTTTGCTGTTCTTCTGCACTTTGCTGTTTCTCAAAGGTCATTCTACATAGTTGTTGCTTAACAGGTGGACCAGGCTAGATTTGGAAGTCATGCTGCACTAGACTAGTGCAACCAAGATTTTTGGGTCCTGAATAGAAAACACCACTACAGGCATTAAGCAACTCGCTCTGTTCTGTCTCTTCCAGCTCTGTTATGCTTTCTGCATACAGGAACTTAAGATGACTTGGGACGACAGCAGGGAGTGGGTCTGAAGAGGGTAATTCTGGGGAGGTGGCCTGAACCACATCAGCAGGCTGGAGGACTCCAGTAATGACTCTTTATTTAACCTTCACAGCGACAGTACCTGGGTTAAACAGTCTGATGAATATTCAATTACTTGAATGGGCGTCAATTACAATCCATGCCACCATCACCTGGCACTTCTCCATGAAACTTTCAGTTGGGCTTAACAACATGTTGCCCTGCACCTGCTCCTAGAAATGTGCATTGCCTGGCAAGATGCATTCATGTCCCACCTCAAGGACAGTTGTGCTTGATATCCAGACCACATGTACTCGGGGTTTGTTCCTCAGGCTGAAGTACCGTATCTGCTCACCAAACAATACAATTTTCTGGCTGCTGAAGTCAAGGTGTGCCTATGCTTGTTTCAAGAATGGATGCCCCAAGATGGCTCCAGAGGACTTCAGTGCCCTCGGCTACATCTTCCATGATAAAATTGACACTGACTGTATGGGTTCCGACTAGTATTGGAATGTCGACTTCCCCAAGGGCATCAGCATTTATAGGGCTTATTCCTTGGAGGGCCTGTACAGTAGATTGAGTGGGGGTCTTACATCTGCCGTAATTGTCTCATAGCAGTGCGGGGGTAACACTCCTTCTGTCCCCACTGTCCAGAAGAGCACATACTTCCATGTCGTACAACAGTGTGTGGATACACATCTCAGGACCGCTCCCCTTGACTCTGAGAACCGCAGAGGCAGGTTGGATTTCCGAAGCCTGGGGTAGCGATAGAGCTACACACTGCAGGTTAAACCTGGGTGAAGGACAATCCCACCTCATATGACCGATGCCTTGGCAGTTGTGACATACAATTTCTTCCAAATTTATTTTTCCCTTCCTGTTGTACTTTGAAAATCTAGGTCTGAATTCCACTCTTGAGTATTTTTGTCTCCACCCAGGGGTTGATGGCACTGGGTTTCCTTCGTCACTTTCGCTTTGGTCTGGGCACTCCTATAACATAGCCAGTCTAGTCTTTCATTCTGTTAGTCTTGTGGCAGACTGCATGAGTTGTGTTACGCTACATTTGTGGTTTCATACCTGTGTGCAATCTCGTAGGTGTGGACCAGTGTACGTGGGCAATTCTCCAGCAGCCATTGCATAATATCAGCATCGCTCATGGCATTAGTGAACACCTCCACACTGATTGAGTCCTGTTCCTGCTCACAGCGATCTGCATACACAATGGAGACCTTCCCATAAATGTCATCTCTTAGCACATTGAGTGGCTCACCTGCCTTACGGACCCTCTGCCTCAGGTCTATTCCGATGGCAGCAGCGTGTTCAGATGATGGACCATATGCAGCCTCTACTTCCTTCATGATATGGGCATAATCCCAGCGGCCTGACCTGGGGTTCTTGTGGATTACTGCACCTGCTGCACCCACTAAACAAAACCTCATCTGCACAGTCATTGTCCTACCAGACCAGTGATTAGCTCTAGCTCAAAGCGACTTAGGAACTCTCTCCGTGAAGTGGAACCATCAAACTGACCTGGCTGTAGCATGGGGATCCTTTCTCTGGGAACATTGCATTCCTCTCCTCTGTCCGACCACAGGTCATGAAATATCTGGCATGGCTTCCTTATATATGCTGGCTGGTTCTGGATCTTTTGAAGCATGTCATTTTACTTATTTAGGCAAATAAAAGTTGTCAAGTTTACAATGCACAATAACTCCTGGGTGACTTAACTGAAATAAAGCAGAGTTTCCTTCCCTGAACTGCACCGCACAACACAAGCGCAGACAAGCACACGTCTTCCGAACTAAATTACCCATCATGCATTTTGCTCAGGACTACAACACCCACAGTTATTGATCTTAAAGTGACAACCCTCATTACTCTCTCCTGCAAAATAAGTGACAAAAATAAACAATTAGTTCAAATGATTCCTCAGAACAATCCTATGGCACAAGGGTTCCAACGTTTCTTCAGTTCCTCTCTCACAACATTAGTTCCTACCTGCAGTTAGTTCCCATTTATTATTTGACACTCAAAAATGGAAGAAAAACTCATCTTGTCATATACGACATCTCATTAAATATGTATAGAGACATTACAAAGAAAAATAAAGCCTGGAAGGAAGTAGTAGTGATGCTTCTGGTGAGTGTACGTAGCTAGTACAGTTAGGTCCCTTTGCCAATCTTAAAATGAAGCTAGTATGAAACTGAAAACCTAACAGAATTTCACCTGATAAGTGCATTATTTGACATGAAGTTTTCACCATATTCAGCACATGTAATATTTCTCTAAACCACTCTTTTAATCAATTAGAGACATCCTCACAAGGCATTGGGTGACTTTTGACCCCTAATATGATAATAACATGAATGTGTTGATCATTTTTGTCATTCTTTGGCATTCTTTCTGTGTGTGTGTGTGTGTAGAGGGAACAGTATGAGCTGAGGGAGGAGCTTGAAAGAATCAGAAAGACTTATGAAGAACAACAACAGCGACTGGAGGATAAAATGTGAGGCACAAACAAGAATGAAAGCTTAAAGTTCAAATGTTAATATGACATCATAGTTATTCCACAGGTGTGTGACATATTTTGTGAATGTTTGTGTGGTTGTGTATGTGTTCTCAGTGTGGCTATGGGAAAGGAGCAGCAGGAGAATAAGAGAGCGATCCGCAACACACAACAGGAGCTTGCACAGCAATCAGCTGTAAGAGCACATACACGTTTGTCTTACTATCCTTGTGAGGACGTTCCACTGACATAATTACTAAATCAGCTAATTAATGCTATACTACACCTGACACTAACATACATCTATAAATGTATATAAATACATCTAACACTAACCTTAACATCAGTAACCAAAAGAAAACATTTCAGCTTATTTAGTATACTTTATATTAAATAAAAGCTTCAGTTTGTTTGTTTTTTTAAAAAGCAGGTTTCCTGTCAACCCTATCAGCACTGTCATTTTCATCTCCTTGTGGAGACTTTTCTCTGCCAAGAGACCAATTTTGATTGGCTGTCACGTGTGTGTTATTTTCTAATTGTAACGATTCCGGCCTCTGTGGTTCCCCCTGATCGTCACCAGAGGTCACCATCACCCGAGTACTGACTTTCCCCTTGAAACTACATTTCCCTTAAGCCGCTGTCTTACACTCACTCTTTGCGAAGTCTTGTTTTGCCCTGGCTGACATTTCTAAGCGTTTCTACCTTCTTTGTTGGATTACTGTGTTTGACCTTGGACTGTTTTCTCTCGTTTCTGGATTGTTTACTGCCTGCCTGATCATCTGCCTGTCTGATTACTCTGCCTTTGTCTCACCTCTGATTACCCTGTTTGCTGTTGCTCGACCACGTCTGTACGACTATGTCTGCCTTTTATTAAACGCTGCAAATGGATCCTCACTCTGTTGACTCCTCGTTACAGTTATGTTGGGCAGATGCAAGTGCAGGTTAGAGTTTTATTAAAAGACACTGGCAAAAAGTCAGGCAATCAGCAAACAGTACAATGTGGCCAAACACATTGTGTTCTGGGACATGGAGTTTCTGGTTGCTTCCAGCACTGACAGAGCTCCCAGCCCTCCCCACCCCCTAAGAGCTCACTCCGGGAGCTGGGCCTACCTCTGGGGCGAAGGCATGGTTGTTTGGGATGCTTGGCATCGAATTCTTGCCAAGTCAAGAACATTGTGTGCCTTTTATGTCCAATGGTGCTGGTGGAATGGTGGGGGAAATCGTGGATGCTATTGGTCCTAGTGTGATGGGCTTGAGGCATGATACGTGAAATGATGGTGATAATCTACTGTGGCGTTGGAGTTCCAGCTAGTATGTGACGTTGTTGATGTGGCGGAGGATCTTTTATGAACCAATGTATCTTGCACTGAGCTTCTTACAACCTTAAGTGTTTCTAAGGTCCTTGGTTGACAGTCATACTCGGTCACTAGATTAGAACTGTGGGGTTTCTCCTCAATGTCGGTCAGCAAATTTTCTGAGCCACCTGTTCTAAGTGCCTGTGTGCATTCTCCCACACTTGTTCACTCTGCCTAAACCATTACCCATTCGGAGTAAATTGCCTGGCTGAGTGATGCAGTGAGTTCTGGGTGTATTCAGGCCCAGGAAGAAACTGAGCCCAATCTTCTTGGTTTTCAGAGCAAAAGGTCATCAAGAGACCTTTCTTGGTTTGCCCATTCCACTTGCCTGTTAGCTTGTGGGTGGTAACTGGACTTGAGGTTTACTGAGATTCCCAGTTTCTCCATGAAGCTGGCTGAGGCCCTGGAGGTGAACTGTTTGCTTTGATCACTTATGATATCTTCAGGTATCCCACAGTGAGTGAAGATAATTTCAGCGGTTTCAAAGGAGGTGGACAAACCAGACAAAGGGACAAGATGTAGGGATTTTGGGAACTGGTCTATGATGTCCACAATCACACTGTTAGCTTGTGACTCAGGGAGGTCTGTGATGAAGTCTATGGCAAGGTAAAACCAGGGTCGCTGGGGTGTGGGTAAATGCACAAGCTTACCAGCTGGGAGAATGTGTGGCACATTGGCCTGTGTGCAAGCAGTGCATGATAAGATGATTAACATTATCATGAATATTTCATCTTCAGCAGGTGGTATGTCCTGTGCATGCCTGTATGTCCTGTGGCTAAGGTCATCTGTGCCCATCTGATGAACTTACATCTTAGGTTAGGTAGCACATAGGTTCTGTCTGGTGGACATTCAGGAGCAATCTGTCTGTCGATATTCCTCTCGTTATAGCTCTCACAAAGCAGGAGGGGGCAGTATGTGTTCCACCTCTTGTTTTCTGTGGGATACAGGTGGGACAGTAAGTCTGCCTTGGTGTTCTTGGAGCCGGGCCTATATGAGAGCCTGAAATCAAAGCAAGCAAAGAAGATGACTGGGCTTGGCAAAGGTTCAGATGATTGGCTGTTTTCAGATACTTGAGGCTTATGAAAATTGTATATGAGGCGCTGGAAGACCAAGGGGGCGCAAGCATGATGCAGTGATTGGAGTGGCCAGAGGTAGTGCTAAAGGCCATCTTCCACTTGTCGTCCTCTCTAATGCGAACGAGGTTGTAGGCACTGACCAGCTCAAGCTTGGTGAATATCTTGGCTGAATGAAGTTGTTTCAAGGCATACGGGATGAGTAAGAGGGGATATTGATACTTTATTGTGATCTGGTTGAGTCCATGATAATCAATGCATGGACAAAGTCCTCTTACTTTCCTTTCCGCAAAAAAAAAATCCTGCAGATGAAGATGGAGGGACGAATGTACCTCTGTTGTAATGCCTCTTGGACATAATCTTCCATTGCCTGTTGCTAAGCTAAGGAGAGGAGAAAGATTCAATTGTGCAGCAGAATGGTTCCTGGTAGGAGCTCTGTGGTACAGTCATAGGTTTTGTGTGGGGGTAAGCCACTACCTTTAGCCTTACTATATACTTCTTGTAGTTCTTGATACCCCATGGGGATGTCTGTAGGTCCATGGTTTTCAGGGCTCTCCACTGTGCTCGATGCAATGACAAGGTGGGGAAGATGCAGGCAGTGACTCATGCAGTGAGAGATCACTTCATAATTTCCTTGTACTATGATATTTGAGGGTCGTGGAGGGGCATCCAGGGAAACCCTATGATCATGGAATTTTTAGCTGGGATGGTGATGAGGAAGTAAATGTAGTCCTGGTGGAGTGTGCTGACCTTGAGCAGGAGGGGTTTGGTACACAGAGTGACTGTGCCATTTCCCATGGGTCCCCCATCAATAGCGTGGATTTTTAAGGAATATTAATGGCTGTGTGGGTATGTTGAGTTTCATGATGGTATCATGGTCCATGAAATTCCCAGCCACCCCGGAGTTGATTAGCACTGAGAGAACAGAGACATGGTCTGAGTGTTTTATCTGAACATTCAGGGTAAAGAACTGGTGGGACAAATTGAGATGGCCTCACAATGGAGGCATAGGTAGAGGTGGTGGTTCTCTCAACGAGGCTGGGTTTCATGGGGAATTTCTCCCAAGAAGGGCACTGTGCTACAAAGTCATTGGGATGGCCACAGTAGAAACACAGTTTTTTCTTCCACCATTTATTATACTCAGTGGCACTCAACCTGGTCTGACCCAGCTGCATAGGCTCTGATCAGTCAGTTTCAGGTGTTGGACTTGCAGAGCACTTAAGCCTTGATGGCTGTGGATGAGGTGATCCAGATGGATAGCTAAATCAATCAGGGATATCTTCTCATCTCAGAAGGCTATGAGCATTTCCTGGTTTAGGCCTTGGCGGAAGGCAGCTTTGAACGCTGGTTCATTCCTTCCACTTCCCTCAGTGAGCATGCGGAACCCCAGGGCATATTCAGCCGCATTTCTTTGTCCCTGGGTTACAGCAAGGAGTTGTTCTCCGAATTTTCTTTTCTTCAGGGGAATGGTAAAACCTCATTGGACGAGTTCCACAAAGTGGTCATACGACAACAGATGTTCCCCTCTTTGGAACTATACCACTGTAGGCCAAGTCAGGGCTTTACCTGAGGAATTGTATGACTTTTGTTGTTCTGAGACATCCTCTTGGCTCGAGAAATAAAGTGAGCACTGCAACAAAAACCCCTTACACTAGGTTGTTTCTCCCGAATATTTGTCGGCATTGGGAGATGAGTGAACTGTGCAGTGCAGCCGGGGTTGTCCAAAGTTTTTTATGTAGGTGTGGGTGTGATTGGAAACAAGTGTGCATAGTTAGCTGACTGTGAATGTGTTAAAGTGTTGTGCTGGGGACTGTAGTTTGTGAAGGCCACATTTGTAGGCTGTGATGCATTCTGGGAAGTGGAGTTTCTGGTTGATTCCAGTGCTGGTGTGATAATTTTTTTAAGTTGTAAATCATTTTCAGAGTTATACTCACTATAACACCTGCAAGCCAATCAGAAATCAGTATTTTCAGTTGTCATGGTGTAGATTGTGATGTTCAGCATACACAATATCATTATGCTCCAGATGGATTATGGATGCTCCAGTGTATCATCTCTATCAGTCCATTCAAAATGCAAAATTAAGCACAACTGTCTTCTGACTGTCACTAAATGTGTGTGTGTGTGTGTGTGTGTGTGTGTGTGTGTGTGTGTGTGTGTGTGTGTAGTCACTGCTTGTCTCTCAGCACCAGTTGAAGGAGGTGGAGGCTGAAAACTCTAAACTACAGAATCAACTGAAGGAGCTGAATCAGGAGTACAGAGCACGTCTCACACACTACATATATGACATCACGGTATACACACACACACACACACACACACACACACACACTGCCTGGTTCATATACTCTACACACTACATGGTTATTATGTACCACAGATGGGATCCTGATTTAAGCCATTATTTAGTACAGCAGTGTTATAGTAATAAACTGTACTAAATTATAAGTGTAGTATAGTCAATGTACTATACTGTACGTATCACAGGCAGACTACTGTATCAAAATAGACACCAGAAAACAAAAAATAGACATTAATGCAGGGTTTGTTACACATACATGGGGTATGTCTAAATAGGTTAAACAACTAAAACAATAAGTCATAGAACTAAACAAAAAAATCAGAAACAAAATCTATAACAATCACAAACAAGGATGTAGAAACAAACTAAGCTAAGGCTAATGCTAATGGCTATGCTAATGAAAACTTAATATTAATGAATATGCTAAATTCTAAAACCAATACTCTCAGAGCTAGAGAATACTGTATGTAAGGTCCAAAGGTGTGTGGTGATGCTGAGAGAATTGGAGAATGAGTCACAAGTACTCAGCTGATGCGGACTGCTGGGATGGTGTTGCCAGGCATGGTTGAGACTGAGGGTCAGGCAGGGAAATTGAGTTTGTTACAGAATCCCCCCTTCCAAGAGCTGCTCCTAAGGTCATGGCCTGGTGCCTATGACCTCTTGGTGCTGGAAGTTAATTGAAGTTTTTCTTCTGGACCATAACCCTACCACTATACCAAATACTGGAGCTGTCCTTTCCTTCAGGAGTCCAGAAGCTGGTGAACTATTGATAGATACTGGAGATGACATCATAAGGAGACATGAAATGATGGTTAAACTCTGAACTAGGGTGGTAAATGATGTCTGTTACCTCATTAATTTTTTTGTAGATTCTTGAGGGCGATGATGAATCATGATGAATTCATTGATGGGTGTCCTGGTTGCAGTTTATTTATGGTAAAAACTCAAGCTCCACACTATTGTTCCATTGTGGCTTGAAGCAAAGGCATGGGGTAATGCGACTTCTTGGTCACTAGGTCTAGACCACGATAATCTATACAAGGTCACAATCCTCCATCTCTCTCTTCTTCCGGCTAAGGCTGTTGATGTGGATGGGAAGATGATTGCCCTCTCCCTTAACTCCCTCTCCTACAAATATAGTTGATTAGGCCTACAGCATGTGCAGTGCCATCATACCAAATGATCTGTACACCAACAGTTGGCCAATAGACTCTGAGGCTTAAGTCTCACTGGCCAGTTCAGGTGTATGTGTCCTGATCTCCCACAGTACAAACACAAGTCTTCTTTATTTCTTCTGTTTGCATTCTTCTGGTGACAACAGTGAACAGTTTACGTCCATGGTTTCTGATGTCATAGGAGAGATACTGGGTTTTCCAGATTTTGAGTATTTGAGTATCTGTTGGTTCAGTGTTAGGGAGTCATCTCTACAAATCAATTCCCTTTGAATTTCCTCATGTA